>CM062818.1:1273284988-1273472488 GCA_031772625.1 Pinus tabuliformis | reverse complement strand
TTGTTTGAGTGGCTGGTTATGCCTTTCGGTCTTTTCAACACTCCAGCTAAATTCACGAGAGTTATGAATAATGTTTTAAGATCCTTTCTTAATGAGTTTGTAATTGTCTATTTAGATGATATTTTGATATTCATCAAATCACGAGAAGAGCATGTCAATCATGTGAGGAAAGTGTTGGATATCTTGAAAAAAGAACAGTTATTCCTGAAGATGTCTAAATGTGAATTCGGGAAAAATTCCTTAGTGTATTTGGGCCACATAGTTGGAGGAGGTGAGCTGAAGATTGACCCCTCTATCATTGTGAATTGGCGAATACCCAAATCAGTCACAAAAGTACTGCGTTTTCTGGGAGCAGCGCAGTACTGGAGGAAGTTCATTTCCAATTTCTCTTCATAGCAGCTCCACTACATGCTTTGACCAACGTGAAGGTTGTCTTCCAGTGGGGAGGAAAACAAAAAAAAGAATATGATGCTTTAAAACAAAAGATCAGTTTAGCCCCAGTTTTAGCATTGCTAGATTTAAAATAACCATTTGAAATACAAACAGATGCAAGTGACTATGCCATGGGTGCAGTTCTTTTACATCATCGTAAGCCCATTTCATTTAATTCTGAGATTCTTAATGGTGTTGTTATTAACTATCCTACAAATGATAAATAACTTTACGCATTGGTGCAAAGTGTGAAGAAACAAAAACATTACTTGATGGATAAAGAAACCATTATTCACACTGATCATCAACCTTTGCAATATCTGCAATCTCAAACAAAATTGCAGCAATCAAGGCACTTGCGTTGGATGGGATTTTTACAGCAATTCAACTTGGTAATTAGGTATAAGAAAGGTATTTATAACAGAGTTGCTGATATGCTTTCTATACCGGTTGTTAATGTAGCCATTTTACTCAATAATAATTCTGTTTTGCCTTAAAGATATGTTGAACAATACACACATGATGCCGACTTTTAAGAGGCATATTCAAACTTGAGTCAAGGCCACCAAGTTGAGGAATTAGACTACCATGTACATGATAATCTGTTGTATCATTTGGGAAAACTTTGTGTTCCACAGGGAGAGAGAGTAAATGTCACAAGGGAAGCACACACTTCTTTTATTGTTGGACATTTCGATGTAAGTAAAATAGTGGCAAATATTCAAATTTATTTTTACTGGCCTCGTATGCTTGAAAGTGTGTCACGCTTTATCAGAGGTTGTTCATTGTGTGCAGTCAATAAGCCTAGTAATAGGAAACTAGGATTGTACACACCACTTCTAGTGCCTTCACATCCATGGGAGAGTGTTTCTATGGATTTTGTAGGAGGTCTTCCTTTATCAAGAAAAGGTCATGATTATTTGTGTGTAGTTGTGGATAGGTCTAGCAAGATGTGCATATTAATGCCTTGTAAAAAAAATTACAACTGAACAAACAACTCAACTTTTGTTTCAAAATGTATGGGTTCATTTTGGATTACCTACTTCTATTGTAAGTGATCGTGATTCCCGACCTGTTGGGAATTTTTGGTCAAGTTTATGGAACTTAATGGACACCCAGTTGAAGAAAAGTACAACCTTCCATATGCAAATAGATGGTCAAACTGAAGTGGTTAAGATGACAATTATTCATTTTCCAAGAGGATATTGCAACAAACATCCTAAGTCTTGGGATGAATAGTTGCATTATATTCATCATGCTTACAACCGAGCAAAACACTCTTCTACTCTAACTTCGCCTTTTGAGTCATGTCTTCGTTATTTGCCTAAATCACCTTTGTATTTCATCTTTGAGAAAGATGTAGTTGTATATGGACATAGCGACATAGACAGAGCAAAGAAATTCATTGAGAAAATTCAGTTGATTCACCACACAGTCTAAGAAAAACTAGAAAAGAGTCAAGGCAAGTATAAGACAAGGCATGATAAGCATCGTGTGGATCATCAGTTTCAAGTAGGTGATGAAGTTTGGCTTCACATTACCAAGGAAAGGCTTCAAGGTGAAGGTAAAAAGCTGAAACCAATTTGTTATGGTCCATTTAAAATTCTGGAAAAGATTGGTAATAATGCTTTTAAACTTGAGTTGCCTTCATATATGAAAATTTACTCTGTTGTTAATGTTGAAAATTTGAGATTGTATGAGCCTCCTTTGATTCAAGATCAAGGAGAAAGTGTACAGATTCCATCGATTGAAGATTTTCCTCCAGAATTTCTTGATGAGCTTCAGCAAGACACCATACTTGACAGAAGAACGAGGTCATCAAAAAGGGGAAATCTTGATTATCTTTGAGTGGGTCTCAAAGGTACAAATCCATCAAAGGCCAAATGGATTGAAGAGGGGAAGGTGAGGGAAAAATACCCTCATCTGTTCAAGAACTAAATATAATCTTTTGCGGTCCAAAAGGCTTCTAGTGGGGAGGAGTATCAGGTGCTCAAGTTGATGCTAAAAATCAAAGTGTCAGAATTTTGTCTAACTCAGCTTCAAATCGGAGAGCTCGTCATTCTGAGTCCAATAGTGTGAATGGCACTCAAATTCGATCTCATATGCAAAAGTTACAACAAGTCAAAGTTCAAGTTTGACTTGACTACATGACAGGATTGGATGACGTGGCAAAGGTCCCAGCGAATGAGGAGGCACCAAGTGGCAGGTTTCCATTAGACCTTGCATATCCCAGGTTGCAGGTGGATCGGGTTAAGACTCAAGCCTCAGGCAGTGCTGATTGCGATTTGCGATATCGCATATCATAATTGCAGGAAAGGAGGAGTTATAGAATCAACCCCCAGGACAGTCAGGGTTGCGATGTGATATATCAGAATCGCATATTGCACCCAGCGATTGCGATGAGCAATGAGTTCCAATAGCGATAAGACCCCAGACGCGATATTTTATATGTTACAATTTAAGTTCCTGTCGGGTCCGCCGATATCACATCGCAGAAAATTCCTCTGTTAAAAAGACCCTAAGTCCGCCAAACTTCACTGATTGCGAAATGTGATAGTTCCCAAATGTGATGCCACTATAGGTTGGGATTTAATATCCCGTCACGTCCGCGATATCGCAATCGCAAATCACCTATTTCTATTCACAAACCATAAGAGCCTACAACACTTTCCGATTGCGATTTGCGATACGACCAACAGGTTATGGCCCATGGCGTGGCAAAATTTTCATTCAATTAGCGGATTTTGGAGCGAATTTGTGGGTCTCTGTCGGTTTTGGAGCAATTTGTGGAACAAATAGTGGGAGAACTAGGAGAAGTCATGGCTTCTTCGGTTCTTATCCAAATTGGATGCAAAAAGAAGCTAGATAGCCATTTGTGAGCATTCTGGACTCATTAAGACTGGTTTTAGAGGCATTTGAACATTGTAAACACACTTTTGTTGTAATTTTGATCATAATAGAGAGGCCCAAGCATTGGAAGCTTGACCAAGGCGACATAGCCCAGGAGGGGTGAACTCCTCATCAAATCTCTGTGTTGTGTGTTGTATTTTGATGTTCTTTTATGTTATTTTGCTGCTGTTCAACATATGTTTTATTTTAAATTGTTTATAACATTTACATAAGACACTGTCATGGGAATCAGTTAATTAAGCAAACATAGTGAATCCTTAAGTACTTGATAAGCAAATGATAAACATCTTGGGTTTTATTCTGAATGGGGAATTAGCACAACATTACTAATCTACTCCATTTCAGATCACCGGGGAATTGACCTACGACCCCGAAGGGCCAGACACTACAACTGATAGGGGAGGGTATGGACAAGATGGGTTGGTGCACCGTAATCCTACCACCTATGTGCAAGCTCCTTGTCGTACTACATTGAATTGTATCTGGATTGTGGTTTATTGCAACGTACAAGGTTGGGTCAAAGAGACCATGGCATGTCTTGTAAAAACTCATGGTTGTGGAAGGAGGCCCTAAGCAACTAGAAAGGACATGGAACCGGGCCCAGAGGCAGGAAATATGTTGAAAGGTTAATAAGTGAAGCTACAATTGTCTACCTAGAAGGCACTAACAGGGAAATTCAAAAACTATTAGAGGATTGGGAAGAAGAAGTGAAGCAGGAGAGTGAGACAAACACAAAACTAGAGGATTGGAGAACCCTTGTCCCGGATCCTGGAAATATGAGGGGCATAATCACTCAATTCAAGCAAACCCTCTACTTGTACTGGTTGATGAAAATCCTATTAGGCAAGGCTATGGAATAGATTTCGGTGGGCATGGTTATTACTGTCCAAGGCATGTTGAATTAAAAACAGGAATTCCAGAAGGTGCAGTTTCAACTGCACAAACAGGATGTTCGACTTGGCTGAATTGAGAGGCACTTGCCTTGTATATTGGTCCAGATAGAGTTGCCAGGTATGAATGCCACAAATCCCGCGCCGGTGGAATCAGCTTCTGCTGAACAACATGACTAGCAAGCCTACTTTTAATGGTTTTGTTTATATATGTGGATAACTTTTACATTTCCTTATGCAAATATATATGTATGTAGATCTCTAGAGTATGGACAAGAATCTGAGACTTATATAGCTTGGATAGAAAGACTTAAAATCTTTTGTTACTGGATGACATACAATGCGGATAGGTGGCCAACAGACTTGGTTTCCCATTGGGCAAGTTGAGGTCACCTAGTCAATCTATGTGGTGTAAATTTGCTCTATAATTAATTAAAAAAGAGGATCTACCAAGCTTAACAAAAAAATATTAATCTTATTTAATTCTTTAATTCAATGCATGACGGAGAATACATTTTTAAATAATGTGATAGAATTGAGAAAGTGCAAAAAAGTAATAATAATATATATTTTTATTAATTTTGTAATGTTTGAAATAATTAAAGAATATAATATACATTTGAGAATATTTTTATATCATATTAATTTAAATAAAAATTATGGTCTAACACACATATTTTATAAGAGAATTATTTAACTAAAATTTAAAAATACTCCAAAAAATGAAAATTTAAATAAACTTTAAGAACAATGAAAAAAGTTAAAATTGTAATTTCAAAGATGAATATGCAAAAGAAACCACAATATCTGAAACTACAAAATGAAGAATAACTTCTTTTTTAATATAAATATTAAGATTGCGGGAGTAATTTATGTAAAGAGTGCTTATTTGAGGTTATTGAATTTTCTTAACTGAATTGTTTTTCCTAACCATTAACATAACATAAATAATTTTCATTTAATGGAATAACATTTTTGCAATTTTTGGCTGAGTTGCTTTTCCCAACCATTAACACAAAAGTTGAAATGTTTATATACTACTATTCACAAAACAAAATTTTCTCTTCTGAGTTGCGCTTCAAGAAACATGAAATTGTTGACAAGTTCGTTGAGAGACTTAAATCTAATAAGTCACGATGATTAAACTAAAATTCCTCTTAAATTGGAAAAATTATGGTAATTTTGAACACTTTCATAATGTTTTTTGATCATCAAAATAAAGGGTTAAAAAATTATGAATAATCTCTTATTTTTGAAGTAATGGTGAGAATTAATAATAATTCTATATATAGTATTATTAAATAGATATCTACAATGCATTCATTTTTGTTAATCATTCTTAATTATTTTTTTCTATAAATTAACATTTATCATAAACTTGAAAATACTTTAACTATATTTAATTTATATTAATCCTAATTAATAGAAATTTTTAAATAATGTGATAGAATTGAGAAGGTGAAAAAAGTGTAATAATAATATTTTTTTATTAATTTTGTAATGTTTGAAATAATCAAAAGAATATAATATAGATGAGCATATTTTCATGTCATATTGTTTTAAAGCAAAATTATTTTCTAACACATATTTATAAGAGAATTACTTAATTGGAATTTAGAAATTAACTTAAAAAAATGAAAATTTAAATAAATTTTATTAAAAAGGTAAAAGTTTGAAATTTAAAAAATACAAAATCTCAAATTACAAAAATGAAAAACATTTTTTTTAAGATCAAGGAAGCAATTTATGTAAAAAGTGCTTATTTGAGGTTATTGAAATATTTTAAACTAATTTTTTCCCTTACCCATTAGAATAACCTAAATAATCTTCATCTAGCAAGATTAACAATCCTCATCAACAACATAACGATAACTTTGATATATTTAGACAAGAAATAATGACATTTGTTCAGTATACTACATATGTCTAATAGTATATTAGACATCTCATATATATACATATATATATTCGTTGTAGACGCCTTGTTTCAATTTTTGGCTAAGTTGTTTTTCCCAACCATTAACACAACGTAAATCATTGTTCAAGAGGATGACGATATGTTTGGACAACGGAAGATGAATATGGTTTAGTACAACAGAAGCACCTCATAAATATATAATTATGTCAAGCATCACATAGATGAATACATATTTTTTTTTCCTTTATTGAAATATTTATATATAAAAATTATATTATTTAAAAAATATTTCTGAATGGAAAAGTGTGTTCACATTGTTGTGTAGTATTATTCATAAACAAAATATCTCTCTTCGGAGTGGACAGAGTGACCAAATCTATGCTCCAAGAAACACGAAATTGTTGACGGGTTCATTGAGAGACTTAAATATAAAACATATCCCTTCCCTTCCCTTGGTTGAGACCATGTTGTTATGGCAACACACCAGAAGAGTGCTAAGAGACCACTTGTTATGAAACCAACTCACAAAAAGATAGAAAAGATAGATCAACGCCTTAGAATTCAGCCTCTTCGAGGGGGCAACCTCCTTTACATTACACAAATGAATGATTCTTTGATGATTCAAATGACAAAACCTCCTTTCTATATATAGGAGTCTAAGGAGTCACAATATAACCCAGCCGACCTAACAATAATAATATAAAGGAACAAAAATAACAATAGAGGGATTCTATGGGGCACAATCATAACAATATGGGGACAATAGAGGCACAACAAAATGAATAAGGGATACAAATACAATAGTAATTGGGCAATCACTAGTATTATAAGGACCTAACATGCCCCCCTCCTGCAAAAAAGTGTTGTCCTCAACACTTGAGTAGTTCTGGATGCTTTTGTATGAAATTCTCATCCTCCCATGTGGAATCTTCAGCGGATAATTTCTTCCACTTGATGAGATACTTCGAAATTGATCGATTTCGTAGCTGTCGAGTTCTTGTTTCTGTGACTGCTTCCGGTTCCAATATAATTTTTCCGTCCTCGTCAAGTTCTGGAAATATTGTTTGAAGTGGGAGCTTGTCGCCTATAACCTTCTTTAAACATGAAACATGGAAAACTGGGTGCACTCGAGAAGCTGCAGGAAGCTCCAATTTGTATGCCATAGTACTTTGGTGATAATTTATTATCCTTCTTAGCTTGTTTGAGGGACATTTGTTTATATGGTTGTAGCCGTAGGAATACCCAATCACTTGCATCAAAACTTCTTTCGCTGCGATGTTGATCTGCCTGTTGTTTCATTCTATTCTGCGCCAACATGAGGTTATCCTTTAAGAGTTGGAGGACTTGTTGTTGATGATCGATGTGATGTTCCACTGCTTGAACCTTAGAATTTTCTCTTAAATATGATGTGATAGATGGTGGCTGATATCCATAAAGTGCCATAAATGGGTCATTTTTGTTGCTGTATGGAAGGAAGTGTTATACCACCATTCAGCCAGAGGCAACCATTTGACCCATTGTGTTTGTTTATCAGATATAAAGCAACGAAGATATCCTTCCAAACATTTGTTTACTATCTCAATTTGCCCATCGGATTGAGGATGATAAGATGAGCTATGAGCTAACTAAGTATCGAGACAAGAAAATAATTTTGTCCAAAAATTTCCAGTGAAAATGGGATCTCTGTCACTTACAATAATGTTTGGGTTTCCATGTAGCTTTTGAATTGTTTCCATAAATGCAGTAGAAACTGAACTGACTTTAAATGGATGTGATAATGCACAAAAGTGTGCATACTTGGTAAGTCTGTCAACTACCACCATGATGACATTATTTCCCTCAGACTTGGGTAAACCTGTGATAAAATCCATTGAAACCTCCTCCCAACGTTGGCTTGGAATGGATAAACGTTGTAATAGACCCGGGGTCTTAATTGTTTCAACTTTATTTTGTTGGCAAACCAAACATTCTGCCACAAACTTTTGAATATCCGATTTAAGAACATCCCAAAAAAATTCCTTCTTAACCCTGTGTAAGTTTTTAAAAATATTGAGTGCCCTCCTATGGGGGAAGTGTGCAATTCCGTAAGAATATTTTGTTTGAGTTGGGAATTCTTACAGAGGTATAAGCGATTTTTGTACCATAACGAATCATTTTGCCAGCTAAATGTATCAGATGTACTGGAATCTTTTTGTAACTTTTGAATAAGTTCCCACACTTCTTCATCATTCTTCCATTCCTCCCTTGCTTCGTTTATCCAATCTGGTTGGATAATAGAAATGGCGCACAACAATGCTTCCACATCCTCATCCTTTCTTGAGAGTGCATCTGCCACCACATTTTGCTTCCCTTTTTTGTAGATGATTTCAAAGTCATAACCCAACATCTTTGTGACCCACTTTTGTTGCTCTTCAAAGGATAATCTTTGTTGTAAAAAGTATTTAAGGCTATCATGATCCGTTTTTGCCTTGAAGTGTCTTCCCATTAGGTAGGGTCACCATTTCTTAAGAGCATGTAGTATTGCCAACATTTCCTTCTCATAAATAGCTTTGTGTAAAAACTTTCCCTTGATTGGACAACTTTCAAAAGCAATGGGTCTTTCATCTTGCATTAAAACAACACCAATTCCATTTCCTGAAGCATCACATTCCACAATAAAAGTTTTTGTGAAGTCCGGTGTAGCTAAGACTGGTGCTTGGCACATTGCCTCTTTAAGATGTTCAAAGGCCTTTGTTGCTTCTGGAGTCCATGAAAATGCATCTTTCTTCAATAATGTTGTTAGAGGTGCTGCTATTCTCCCATAATTCTAAACAAACTTGCGATAATACCTTGTCAACTCGAGAAATCCTCACAGATGCTTTATGGATGTGGGGATTTTCCATTCCTTAATGGTTTTAATTTTGCTAGGGTCTACCTTAACTCCTTCATGAGATACAATATGACCCAGATATTCCACCTCTTATACTCCAAAGAAACATTTGGATCTTTTTGCATATAATTGTTTCTCCTCCAATAGTTGTAGCACCCTGTCAACATGTTCAACATGATCCTTCCAAGACTTGTTGTAGATTAGTATATCATCAAAAAATACTAACACAAATTTTCTAAGGAAGGGTTTGAAAATGGAATTGATCAAACCTTGAAATGTAGAAGGTGCATTGGTAAGGCCAAAAGGCATGACCAAAAATTCATAATGACCCTCATGAGTTCTAAATGCTGTTTTTGGAATGTCTTCAGTCTTCATTCTGATTTGATGATATCCTGAATGAAGATCCAACTTGGTGAAGTAAATTGATCCATGCAATTCATCCAGTAATTCATCAATGACAGGAATGGGAAACTTATCTTTAATAGTGAGCTTGTTGAGCTCCCTATAATCCAGACACATGCGCCATGATCCATCCTTCTTGTGCACCAATACTACTGGAGCAGAGAAAGAACTTTGACTAGGTTGAATTATACCAGCCTCTAGCATTTCTGCAACCATACGTTCAATTTCACTCTTTTAGACATAGGGATATCTGTACGGCCTGATGTTTGGAGGAACACTTCCTGGAATCAGATGAATAGCATGATCATGATCATGAATAGGTGGGAGACCTTTGGGAGTCTCAAATACCTTGGAATGATTGTCCAAGACTTTTTGGAGATCTGGAGAAATAGATGATTTCTATGTGGAAACATCTAGGGAACATAATTGTGCAATTACACCTCTTTGTTCATTTTTTAGAAACTTTGTCATACCGTTAGAGCTGATTATCTTTCCTGGTTTCCCTGCAATACCCCTTAATTCAACTTCCTTTCCTTCCGTAGAAAATTTCATGAAAATTTCTTGAAAATTAAAAGCTATTGTACCCAAGGATTGTAGCCATTGGACTCCTAGTACAACATCAGCACCTCCCATTGGAATGGAAAGCATTGGGCTAGTCAATACATATTCTCCCATGGATAGCTTGATATTATGGCACTTTCCAGAGCAATTTATTGTTCCTCCATTTGCAACCATCACTTGACACTATGGTGCTGGATATAGGAAGCAATTCAATTATTTTTCTACCTTACAATGAATAAAATTGTGGTACTTCCTGAATCAATCAACACTATTACCTTTTTCTTCTTGATTTGTCCTTCTATCTTGATGGTTTGAGGAGTGGTAATTCCCGCTAATGCATTACAAGATATGGTCAGATTCATTTCTTCTTTATCTAGGCTTTGTTCCTGGAGTATATCCTCTTCTTTTGACCTTTCTTGCTCCTTTTCTTCTTCCTCTTCACAATCTATGTAGAATAATTTCTTCTCAGCACACTTCTGACCTTTAGTGTATTTGCTATCACAACTATAATAAAGCCCTTTTTCTCTTTTTTCTTCCAATTGTTGTGGTGTCAACCTTATAGGTTGTCGAAGACTAGGGGCAACAACACTTCCATCTTTATAGTTGTGAGTGGTATGCTTCCTGGTTGCCATAATTTTGCTTTCCATTTTTCTTGCTAACCTGAATGCCTTCTCTAATGAATTAGGTTCCCAAAGGCGAACATCATGTTGGATATTATCCTTTAAAGTCCCTATGAATACATCAATCCTATGCTCCTCTGGAATATTTTTTACCCTTATGTTCAACTTTTGGAACTCCTCAATGTGCTCCATTATTGAACCCTTTTGTTTGAGACTTATCAATTGGCTAAAAAAAGTGTTGCTTTTTGTATCCTCATAATGTGCTGTAAATTATTCCGTAAAAATTGCCCAAGTGATAATTTGTTTAACGAGAGCAAAGCCATTTCCCGGATGCGGGTGTTTAAAAGGCCGTGCAGCCTACAGCTGGTGCGTCACATGGGCAGGTGTCAGCCCGGACGTGCCACGCAGCACCCTGCAGCCTGCTTCATAAAGGCGCATGCAGTTGATCATCAGCGGGAGTTAATACCAGTCTTGTCTGCCTTTACTGTCCTCCTGCAACTCTCAGCGATGGCGCTTCATATCCCGGGAGCCTCTGTCACATTCTGGCATTCATTCGAAGCTGCTGGGCACTCCGCTGCAGCGTTGGAACATTCTCTGGTCAGGTGGGGGATTGCGCAGGGACATTCTTGTTCGGTGGCAAACTCAGCAATGCAGAGGGAGCGTCTCAGAATGAGCAGCCGACGAGGAGGCTCTCGGGGTCGGGCTTCAGCTCGGAGGACCGCAATTTCTCCTTCTTCCTCTGTCGAGGTAACATCTGACCAGCATGGCTTCCATGGCAGAGCAACGGGGCGTGGCAGCGCGCCTTGGAGAGGAGATATATCAGAATGCGGACATGCAAAGCATCCCACAGTCAGGTATAGAATACCTTGCACACTGGCAAACTCCACATTCATTATATCTGTTTCTGTCGAGCATTGTGGCAATCTCAGAGGTCAAGCTGAAGCAACTCAAGGCAACCCTCCACCGGCTCAAGGGACTGTGCAGGTGCCCATAATTGATATGCAGGTGCCCGCAATTGATATGCTACGCCCTACCAGGGAAAGTTCCTCTCCGGCTACTCAAGCGGCCATTGCGGGCCCAAGCGAACCGGCACAGAGGATCCATACCAGCCCGGTGGTCCCTCGCTCGAACTTGGATGACTCACAGAAATTTAAGTGCAAGGTGGAGGACGAGCCATACACCACAGATGAGGATTAATTCAGCCATTAAGTTCGCCCTCAGCAGCCTGGAAAGGAAAGCTACGCACTGTCTTCATACCTTGTTATCTGTATGTGTTCGGTTTCCGTCTATGTGTCGGCTACAAGGGTTCATATGTGTATCAGTCTTAGATTAAGTAATGTCATGTGTCGTTATGTTAGTTTGTCACAGCATGTCCATGCTCAGCATCCAATTTTTGTACCTGTTCAATTTTGGGTATGTATAATTTGGGCAAACTGTCAATCTTTCGGCAGAAGTTACAGGGCCATGGCCCTGTTGTAACACTTATGTAATTTTTGACTTTTTGTACTACTAATAGAATAGCCTAATTCAGAAAAAAAAAAAAAAAAAAACGAGAGCAAAGCCATTGATACCATACAAACTGATTTGGTTCCAAATATAAAATTGCAATACATACCTTTTGTGTGTTTTGCACATTATTGAGATTGAAAATTGCTCCATCTGTAATATCCATGTTGCGGGATCCTTGCCATCAAACTTCCTCATATCGATTTTTGGAATATGGTGGGTCTTCAATCCCAAATTAGAGTCTATGAAATCATGATTAACATTTCTTTTTTTCGCATCATGAGTTTCCTTTACTACCCTTTCACCATTAGTAAGTATTTCTTGTAGAAAATTTGTCAAATCTGTCTTCAAATCTACCATGTCTGTCTTCAAATCTGCCATGTCTGTCTTCAAATCTGCCATGTATCTCTTCAAATTGTCCATCTTAGCTTCCATGCCATTTATCTTAGATTCCACGCCATTTATCTTAGCTTCTGTTAGCTTTTGTGAGAGTGACATTTATTGCACTTGGTCTTGTAATTTTGATATATCACGTAGCATTTCTTCCTCTTCTTCATGAGTCATGCTAGAGCTTTCAGGTTGCTTACTAGGCGTTTGCATTTTCTTTCCTCGGGGCATCAGTTACCGATAATAATGCTCTACTATGCCCTTTGAATTCCTTCAAAGTAATTTTTCAAACCAAGCTTAAGCAAAAATTTAAAAAAATCTACACACCTTTTTTCACATTGTAGGAGCTTGATATTTCCTGTGATGTATCTCTGTAATTTCGGATCATCCAGTTCTGAATTTACAACCTGCAGTAGCCCTCTGTGTCCTCTTTCCAATGCCATCAGTTTGATCCAAATTGGATTCTCCAAGGAAGAGTTATGCCAAATCTCCCACAGTGACCTGATTATAGACTAGTTCAGTAGAGCGAACTTGTACGACATGCCATGTGTCCTTGTTTCGACCTTTGGCTCTGAAAAATATATACAAGAAACTACAGTCTGTCCTCTTTCTTTACCTTCTTACAAAACTTCAATCCAATGCTCAGAGAGAAAGTTATGACAATTTTCCCCAGGTCACCTGTTTGGAATGTAATTTAGGAGTCTACAAAAAGACCAACTTCCTCAGATCATATCTCCGCAAATATAGCGTGAAAAGCTCTGAAATTCGGATCCAAGGTTCAGTGAAATTTTGTCTCAAATGGTTTTTTTTTTTTTTTGTGCTTTTGAAACGTCGTAGAAAAAAAGTTATTGCGAAAATGCCACAATGACCTATTTGGAGCAGCGAAACGCTAGAATCCAAAGCTCTGATACCAAATGTTATGAAACTAGCTCACAAAAAGATAGAAAAGATAGATCAATGCCTTAGAATTCAGCCTCTTCGAGGGGGCAACCTCCTTTACATTACACAAATGAATGATTCTTTGATGATTCAAATGACAAAACCTCCTTTCTATATATAGGAGTCTAAGGAGTCACAATATAACCCAGCCGACCTAACAATAATGCTATAAAGGCACAAAAATAACAATAGAGGGATTCTATGGGGCACAATCATAACAATATGGGGACAATAGGGGCACAACAATATTAATAAGGGATACAAATACAATAGTAATGGGGTAATCACTAGTATTATAGGGACCTAACACCACTCGTCCCTGTAACAACATTGATCAGAGATTCCAAATTGTAGAAATATCGATTACCCAAGGATACTTCAATGCATGGATTTGAAACAAATATTGAAAACAAATTAATGTATAATGCATGTAAATCCATAACGAAAGGAATTAAGTTTTGCATTAATTATCACCATATACAGATGTAGTAGTAAATCAAAAGGTCAATAGAAATAGGGTAATAGAGTTCCATTTTCTCAGTGCTTATCCAACCACACAAGCAAGGATAACAACACTACATCAACGTTCTTGAATTCGCAGTTACGAACCCAGCCATGAAAGTGCCTTAATTGTGAGATATAGCAGCTACCGGAGTGTAACAGATGCAATTGTTGGCAAGGGATTTCTTATGGTTACCCATAAAATGATTATAAATCCTATGTTCTTGAGAAGCCATTGAACGGTTGCACAAATCAAGATTAGGTTGACAGTTAAAATAGTGAGATCTAACGATGGAAGAACTCTCAATTGTCTAACAATAAATCTAACGATACATAAGAGTGCAAACTGGCAACTTGGGGAGTTCTTCTCAGAGGGAATGCCTTACGACATATATATATATATATATATATATATATATATATAATGTGGATAAACATGTTTATGTGGAATAGAGCTTCCACAATTTTAATTTAATTATAAACAATTATATGGTGGATGGTAGGTATTTAACCTTCATAGAATATTCTTGGTAGTAGACACAAATTAAAAGTTATTTTTATTTTTCTATTTAAGTTCATTAATTTAAAAAAAATATCGTACCAACAAGGTCATATGAAATGAGTTATGGTTTTTTTGGGCATGTGGTATTGATTAGCCATGGCATTAGCCCATGGTATTGTAACAAATCTTATTTACAGATTAAGAATCTCCATGGGAAAGTGTGGGTGAATCCATGCTTAAAAATCTTGTTGCATATTTTTTTTTAAATGTATATATGTTTAACTTATATATTAATTTTTATATCATTAATAATAATAATATTAATTTTAAATAAAGTTATAATTTAATTAATTCTTATGATTTGTTTTTTGTTTTTCTTTCAAGTAACTTGAGATCTATGATGAAGTAATTGATTTGATGTTTATTATGAATTGATATCTATAATAGATTGATGCCTATTTGCATTTACCAACCATTTAATTTATGTAGTTGTGTTAGTTTTATTTTTATCTAGTTACAATTTACATGACAATACATTACATTACAACATCTCTACCATATTAGGAAAGCCTCGGGGCAATGAGTGTATAAACCACGAGTAATAAAATCATTACTAATTGAGTCAATATTATCTCAATATAATACTTTCCCTTTTTTATACCATGGAATTATTTGATCATATATTAAAGAATAATTAGACAACTCTATTTCTTTTAAGTTATAAGCATTTATATTACACTTGTACAAAAATTACATGCATCAGAGCTCTGGGTCCCAACAGAAACCAATCATATTAAGAGGCCATGAGGTTGAGAGTCAAGAAAGTGAAAAAATAGGACACATCTACCCAAAAAGGAGAAACTATATTTCTTCCTAGCAAGTTCTTTTGCATCATTACATACGAAATTAGAGGGAAAGGAAGCTAAAAAACTTTGAAACACTATGTGTTGGCCACATAAAAACTACCTTGAGAATTATGCTTTGTCGATCTAGCGCTTTGGAGGGTCTTCCCAGACCACTAGGCAAGGCTTCTAATAATCTTACTCATCAAGTAGAAGGTGCCCCGTGGAAGCAGGTTGAACGGACGTTGCTAGTTGTACCGTTTGTTGAGGGGACGATACGGCATCGTGGTTTCTGACGTGGCCACCCTTACTACTCAAGGGACGCAAGTTAGTTGGATCAGTCTTTGAGTCTCTGAAAGGCTACTGATGCTTGGGCGATGGAATGTAGAGCTTGAGGTGGTGCACGACAATATGAGTTGGGGAGTGCGAGGGAGATTCCTCCACCATGTAAGTTGAAGGAGAATATGAGCCCTAGAGTTGCATGCCTAAGAGGCTAACAAGTCTTTAAGTTACAATGTTGGCATGGTGCAGGTGGAAATCTAGATCCAGAACATTGCCCTCAAGTAGAACATTCACGTCCTCCTAGTCTCCGAAGTGTTAGTCGAGGAGATTGCGCAAAGCCCATAGGTGATCACATGTGACACAAAGTTCCATTGTTTCTGCATCAACTACTATCCTGCAATATCGATGGGGGATGTTGTTATAAAAATGTTCATCGCCCCATCCATGCCAAGGTGGGAGGAGAAGCATGCCTCTTCCCTACCTCCTTTTTGAGGGTGCCCATGGTCACACACCATGTATGCAACGTTCACTTCCTCAATGTTAATTGACTCAATTCTGACATTTTTTGCAGGTTGTTGCGAATTTGAACAATAATTTCTCCAGGAGCTAAGCCATTTAATGTGATGTTCATCTCACCATGTTGCAATACAAGTGTACCAGTCCAACTGATACCATAAAAATTGATGGAGGGTGGTCTTTCCACCTCCTCCCTGTCTAAAACCTTGCGTCTTGTGGAGGGCGTGCCAATGGTGTCGCTAAAACTCGAGTCCTTGTTACTGCGGGTGGCATTCATGAGGGCAGTTAATGCCTTGAGTTCATCATCTAGCTCCTGAATAATTAGACAACTATCATTTAATATGAATTTCATTAATTATTATATTTATGTTTTTCAAATTTAATATATATATTTTCTAAATGCATAGTCTAACTAATTGACAAAATGGCTCTTTTCTAGACACTTTTTCTGCTTAATTCTTCCCAAAAGCCAGTAGATATTTTTTAGAATCATAAGTTTAAGTTTTTCATTCTGCAAAGTTCAAGTGCCTTAGGGGATTTTTAGGGCGTTGAATCCATTTATGCATTCAAAAGTGTATTTTAAATAATAAAAAGTCTCAAACTTGCTCAAAATTATATTGACGGATTGTGGCAAAAAAAACCATTTCTTCAATTAGTTAGACAACGCCTTTTATAAATTGTGAATTTATATATATATTTTTTATTATTTGCATACTTCATTTACTTAATTTTTCAAAAGCACTTATTAAATATTTTTTGAAATTAAACAATATCAATTATTAAATCAAAATGTATTAATATATGTTGAATTTACAATAATAACGATGACATATGTAATTGTTCAAAGGGGTTTGATCCGATGGTGAAAAGTAAGGAGTTTTTCACCATTAGGTAAGGTTCAATTTCACCTGCAATTGCACCTAAATATTATATTAATGGTCTCGTGATTCGTGTACACATAGGTGGATTAAAGCCCATCCTGTATCCTTCAATTTGTAAAGTCAATTGGATGTAACTTGGGTGGTTGGGAGAAATGTCATTGTCCTCCCCACTCATTCAAGTATTGCAGATGACATGTTGAGCTCTTAATGAGTATATCCTTGTAATGGCTTTGAACCTCATTGTCTTGTCACTAAATGTTATTCTTTAATTGCTATAAGTTCTTTGACTAAAATTTGAAAATCAATAATTGGCTTGCCTTTTAACTACCTAGGAGATTAGAGAGATACCCTATACATATCAAAATGTCCAAGAAGAAGATCATTATTTTCCAACTCAATAGTTTTCTTTTAATATATTGTTTTCTAAGATACTAGTCTACTAGATAGTATAACACTATAGGATTAAAACAACTATTTTTTTCACCAATTTTTTTGATGCAATTTAACAAATCTATGTATATGGCTATTACCAAGCAAATGCTGGAAAATATGCAACTATAAAAGCATACCAAAGATACATCTAGAACAATATGGAATACACATAAGATGTGCATATACAAAATGCTATTTTGAATCATTTTTACAAATGAAATAAACATTACTTTTTTCCCAATAAAAAATAAAATAAACTACCTATGACTTGGAAACCACCGATTTTATATTAGATGAGCCTCATTAAAACCAATTAATTTTGTCAAATGGTTGCATAGGATCTCAGAAAGGACCCATTTTCTATTTAACCAATGCGAATGCAACTAATTAATTTTGTTTAAGATAATACATGAAATTATGAAGTAGAATAAAACTAAAATTTCAATTCTTTTGAAAACCCACTTCTTTATACGACTTAAGTGTTTAATAGGGAACAATCTAACCAATAGACGAAATGGTTTTTTTTTGGAACCCGAAAATATAATTTTGAGCAAGATTGTGATTTTGTGTTGTTTAAAATGCACTTTTGAATGCATAAATGGACTTGACACCTTAAGAAACCCTTGAGGCACTCGAACTTTGCATATTAAACAACTTAAACTTGTGATTCATAAAAACTTCCACTGGATTTTGGGCAAAATTGACCATAAAAGTGTCTGAAAAGAGTCATTTCGTCTATTAGTTAGAATATGTGATTTATTTTTTATTTTTTTTACTACGGTGAATTGATAACTCATTGGAGAAATCTGGGAGAGGTCGAAGATGAAACCTAGCACCTACCACTATAACACCAAGAGTATATCCAACAACCCATAAACCAAATATACCAAGAATTTATGACGTAGAAAGAGTCGAGACTCCACAAGGGTGGGGGAGCCTACTCCTTGAGCCTTATCACAATGGGCAAAATATGTCCCTCAGTAGGATTTGAAACCGAGTGGAGGGGATAACATCTCATTATGAAAACCACTCGGTCGTCCCACGAGGAGACTAGACTATGCGATTTATTAATGATTATGAAAATATTTGGTTTCGAAACATGAAGGCTAGATGAATTTTAACAAAAGGATTGAAGTATATTGTGGGCCTAATGGTTAAGAATGTGTGTTTTTTCTTAAGAGGTCAAGTGTTCAAATCCAAAGTGGTGTACAAAATGCACATCTCCATAGAATTTATTTTTTTACCATGGTGAATTGGTAACTTGTTGGATTAATAAGGGTGAGGCCCAAGATCAAACCTAGCAGTTGTTACTATAACACTAAGAATATATCCAACAACCCATAATCCATATATACTAGGAATTTATGACTTAGCAAGAGTCGAGACTCCACAAGGGTGGGGGAGCCTACTCCTTGAGCTTTATCATAGTGGACGAAAGATATCCCCCCGTTGAATTTTAAATCGAGTGGAGATCCTTTGTCCCACAAGCAAGGGGGTCTGATACACCAATTTGGTGTCTAACTTGGCCATAACCTTAAAATTAGAATTGTTGTCGGTGTTGTTATTGTTATTATTGAAAATTTTAAATAAATTTTTTTAACATCGATAAAAAGAATTATTGGAAATTCGTCAATAATAGACACAATTGTTATCAACTCAAGCAACCCACAATTCACCAAGCTGAGCAACTACATCTTCAATACTTATATTTTTTTTTGGCAAACATATTCAACATATTTCGCACATATATGCTTGGAAAGGGCAATTGCACATCGACTTTGATATTACTTATAGAGACCCTATCTTGACGTCTATTCAAGATAGGTATCAAAGGTCCTCCAAACTCTATGTATTTTCACTTTGCAAATAGGATCTATCGATTCACTGCAAGACCTTCTTGGTAAGGACATTGCCACCACATTGACACTTCTTTATATAAGGCTTGCTAATGATTACTCTTGATATACAGTTACTTTTCAATCAAGCGAATTGAAGTAACCATGAAGTTTGAGATCAGAAAGATCTCCATTTGTTTTGGGATGAGAATAAATAAAATTAAAAGTGAATTCATTATTAGAGAAAGAGTTTGTTCTTAAAGCTGCAAATATTACCATAATTTAGTTATCAACTAGTAATGTGGTGATAAGGATAGTCATCATTTATATTATTTGTGAGTTTGAGCTTACTCATCACCATTGTTCAAGGAAAACTACATCGCTTAAAATGACTTATTGGTGGTTTATAAAGTGGGAGACTTTCATTCTTACCATATGTCTTTCGGTTTTGGACCATTAGCCTATTTCCTTACAACCAACGAAGACAAGCTTTTCACCATTCAAAAATAGTTTTAAATCCTACTCCAAATCAAAGGCAATTTTAACCTAAATAATATTAAAAAAACAAAAACAAAAACAACAACTAACTAATAACTCTTATACTCATCATTAAAACCACCTCCAATGAAGTCAAATATTTTTATTAACATTTACCTTCAATCATATATATATAAAACAAAGTACTATTCTAAATTATAATTTTGCCTTTTTTTTTCCTTTTTTTTTTTTTTAACAAAGTGGTCAACTAAATGTATCATTTTTTAATGTTATCCACTAATATTAATTGATACATAATATTATGGAGGGTAAAACCATGCCACCTAGAATTACTCATTAGGGATTTGTAAAAGGGATGGCTTCCACTCCTGCAAGATACCTTTAAGTCTTGGGTTGTTAACCTATTTCCTTATATCCAAAAAAAACAAACTCTTAATTAAAAAAAACAATTTCCAAATAAAATTATAATTTTACTTTTATTCATAAAATATATATATATATATAATTTAAATTTTTAAGATATATATATATATATATATATATATAAAATTAAAAAAATGGCAACAAACCATTTATATATTTTCATAAAAAAAATAAAAAGGTCGTGGCCAAAAAGTTTCTTAAAGTGAAAAGGACTTGAGCTAACCATGTGACATATTCAATAATTTTGAAAGATATATAGGTGTAAGCGGTGAATATATTGTGATATATATATGTATTTTCACATCAAAATAAATCAACGATTGTGGCCAAAGGCGTCCTTTAAGGTGAAATGGACACGAGCGACCCATATGACACATTCAAGAATTTTGAAAGATATTTAGGTGTAAGCGGTGAATATATGGTTGAAATATGCTTTAAAAATTTTCATGAATTAAATTGGTAGATAAACGTGTAATTATGGGTCTCAATTATACACTCGCGATTTTTGTTTTCATTGCATTGAAAATAGCATTGTTATCACATATATTTTCTATAGAGATATTTGAGGATCTAAAATAATTTGTTGTTTTAATTGCATTGAAAATAGCATTGTTATCACATATATTTTCTATAGAGATATTTGAGGATCTAAAATAATTTGATATTGGATCATGATGGATGCGGGTGCAGAATAAGAAAAATGCAATGATGTACTAACATGTAAGAGCTGTAATTATAGTATATAATGAAAGAAACATAATACTTAAGTAATAGGGAGCAATCCATTTCCTCATTTTATTAGTTTTTTAGATTTAATTTATTTTATTTTTATTTTTTTAAATAGTTTTGGAATTATTTTTATTAGATTTTTTTGTCTTTTTGGAAAGAATTTTTTTTTAATCTATTTTATTGGTTTATCTTAATCTTTTCATCTCTTAGATATGTTGGTTTAATTTTTGTAATTTCTTTTTCATTGATTGTGTCATTGTTATATATCCATACAATGTGTATTTGTATGTCTTCATCTTAGCTTCTAATAGCTTTTTTAATTCTCCCTCTATTGCATTTAAATGTTCTATTTATTTTTTATATTTTATTTGTTTTTGATGTCTTTTCCTTTTTCTTATTTTCGGTTTCCAAGCAACGCTTTCATATTCATCAATCTCATCCTCTGTGTCAGGCCAGGATGGTAATTCAACGAATCAATTGTATTTTCTCATTAAGAGAGAACATGGATATATACAAGGAGAGGGAGACTATTGGGATTCATCTCCTAATGTCTCTTCATCTTCCATTTTCCTTTCTTTTGCTATTTACAATATTTAGTTAGATTCTCCTAATTCCAAAGATTAGGTGTCAACATCACCCCCACAAATCTAAAGGGATGTTGGTGAGTCCAAGCATCATTTGAATTTTTCAAAACTTTTCCCTTCTAAGCGCTTTGTTGAAGATGTTTGCAATCTGCTCATTTGTGGAACAATATCGTAGGTGGATTGTCTTGGCCTCAACATGATGTCGAATTAGATGGTATTTTGTATTGATGTGCTTCGTTCGATCATGGAATTTTGGGTTCTTAGCCAACTTTATTGCAAAAGTGTTGTCAATCAAAAGAGGCGTTGAATGCACTTGTTTCTCCTACAAATCTTCCATAATTTTCCTAAGCCACACAATTTCCTTCATTGCTTCAGTTGTTGCCACACATTCTACCTCAATTGTGGAATCTATTGGAACTTATTGTTTGTGTGGCCTCCAGGAGATAACTCCTGATCCAAGACTCATAACATAACCTAATGTAGATACTCCAATTTCTTTATCTCCATCGAAATCTGAATTAGAGTATCCAATCAAGTTGAAGTCACCCACGTGTGATACTTGAGTCCAAAATTTTGAGTTCCCTTCAAGTACTTTAGAACTCTTTTTGCAGCAGACTAATGACATTCACAAGGATTTTGCATAAACCTGGAGAGGATTTCAACAACAAATGAAATGTCTAGTCTTGTAGTAGTCAAGTAGTTGAGACTTCTTATGAGTTGTCTATACTTTGTTTCATCCTCAAATTATTTTCCCTCAGTGGATGTGAGCTTTAAGTTTTGTTCCATTGGAGTAGTCAAAGGATTGCACTTAGTCATGTCAAACATGTTTAACAGATCTCCAACTTACCTTTTCTAAGAGAGTAATATAAACTTCGGATGTTGGATTACTTCAATACCAAGATAGTAGTGAGCATAGCCAAAATCTGTCATTTCAAAACCTTTCCTTAGTTCTTTCTCTATGGATGCATTGAAGTTCTCATTGTTCCCTGTCATTAGAAAATCATCTACATACACCAAAAGATATACAATTGTTTTGCCAACTTTCTTGACAAAAAAGGTTGTGTCATCGAGATCATAGTGTTTGAAATTGAGTTTCAGAAGATGATCAGTCAATTTCTCGTACCAAGCTCGCGGTGCTTGCTTGAGGCCATACAAGGATTTGATAACCTTGCATACTTTGTGTTAATGGCCCTTCACAACAAATCCTTCTGGTTGGGACATAATTTTTTTTTCTTTCAGATCTCCATTCAAGAAAGCAATTTTTACATCCATTGGATGGACTTTCCAACCTTTCTGATATTCCAAGCAAAAGAGTGTCCAGATGGTAGCCCATTTTGTTGTGGGGGAAAATGTCTCCTCATAATCGATCCCTTCCTTCTGTGAAAAACCTTTTGCCACAAGCCTGGATTTATGCTTGTCTAGTGAGCCATTTGCTTTATATTTGTTCTTGAAGACCCACTTGCAGCGTATTGGTTTGGTTCCCAATGGAGGATCAACTAGCTTCCAGGTGCCATTATTTATCAAAGCATCATATTCTTCTTGCATCACTTCTTTCCATTCATCATGAGAAGCAACTTCTTTGAAGGAATTTGGTTCGAAATCTATAGAAAAATTTAGTTCACAATCATAAGAAACATTTATATCAACAGATGAATCAGGATTGTTTACATCACTTCCATTTTGTCTAACATAGCTTCTTGTTATTGTCTTTCCAACCTCATCCAGACGAACACTTTCAAGTGTCTTTGTGAGCCATTTTGGAGGACCTTTCTGAGATGGCCCAGGTTGCTTAGTTGATTAAGATGGGGTCGATTCAAGATTTAACCTCCGAATTCTGTTAATCACATCACTCAAAGTGTCATCTTGATTAGTGGTTGGAACTTCATGAAGGGGATATAATGTTTTAGAAGGAGATTCCATAGATTTATCTAGTATAGGTATCCCCCATTCATGATGCAAAATCTCATTATCTAACTATTGAAAATACTTTGCATGTTAGAACCATGGAAAACAAATACTTTGCAAGTTAGAACCATGGAAAACCATGGAAAATTTTAGGGGCCAATTTTCACCCTTGGGCTAAATTAAGGGGTTTTATATTTTTATTGGGCGAATATTTTGTATCATAGTACATTGTTACAAATCGCCTAAATTTTATTTTATAAAAAAATTAGCTATGGAGGTTAGCCCACCTTATTTTAAGGGAGAGGGTAAAAAAAGTAAATTTAGCCCTTGAAATTAGGAGTTACAATCTTCCATTCGCCCTCATTTTCAAGAAAATGTATTTATGATAGTTATAAATAAAAATATAAATACAGTGGAGGCATGGTAAATAAATAAAAGCTATTTTTATACTTCAAAAGTATGGTAAATAAATAAAAATACAAATAAACTAGAGGTATGGTAAATAAATAAAACCTCTTTTTATATTTAGTCCATAACCCTCTTTCTATTTAAGAAGGCTAAAAAACGAGATTTCATTTAAGTAAATCCTATGGGCCAAATACCATATTTATAAAAGAGGTATGGTAAATTAATAAAATATAAATAAACGAGAGGTATGGTAAATAAATATAACATTTTTTTTTTTATATATTTACTCCATATGTCACCTTATATTTATGAACATGCAAGAGTGTAAATAAATAAAAATATAAATAAAGTGGAGGTATGGTAAATAAATAAAACTTCTTTTTATACGTCAAAAGGTATGGTAAATAAATAAAAATAAAAATAAACTATAGGTATGGTAAATAAATAAAACCTCTTTCTATATTTAGTCCATAACCCTCTTTCCAATTTAAGAAGGCTCAAAAAAAGAGGTTTTATTTAATTGAATCCTATGGGCCAAATACCATATTTATAAAAAAGTATGGTAAATTAATAAAAATATAAATAAACAAGAGGTATGGTAAATAAATAAAACATTTTTTATATTTACTCGATAAGCCACCTTATATTTACGAGCACTCAAAAAATGTGTTATATTTAGGTGAAGCCTATGGGTCAAATACCATGGGCCAAATTATTATTAATACCATGCAAAACAACATTATTAACCCTAATATTAGTATTAATAAAAATAAAGATGGCACATGGTATTGACCCATGGTATTCACATGGAATGCAGCCTATTTAAAGGGGGAATTAAACTAGCATAGATCCATCTTTACTCTGGATCAAATATCGTGATATGCAAACTAACATAGAGTGAAAAAATATTTGATTCCTCTCGGGGCTTGGTAGATCAAGAGTAAAAATGGATCTTGTAATTTAATGTCACTTAAACATTTTAACTTGGTTAAAATAAAAAAATAAAATAAAAATCAATTATTAATTTTATTAATTTTTATAAATTACTAATAGTAGTTTTTAAGCTCCAGGATAACCCATGGTAATAACATGCTATTCATGCATGGACTATTTAAATGAGAAATTCTATCAGCTTAGATCCATCTTAATTCCGGGTCTACCAAGTGCTGGGAGGGATAAATAGATTTCATCCCTCTAAGAGTGGAGAAATTCTATCAGGTTAGATCCATCTTAATTCCGGGTCTACCAAGTGCTGGGAGGGATAAATAGATTTCATCCCTCTAAGAGTGGTAGATGTGGAGTTAAGATGGATATAGGTTGGTTTTTATAATAATGAAGATATTAAATAGACTTAGGAAATTATATTGTAAAAAAAATCTTAAGGTGAATGGTTAAAGCTACATTTAGTCACTTCACAAAATTTAGTAAAAAATACCGATATCTCTATTAATATTGGTTTTTCTGATTTAACAAAAAAAAATTGAAAACAATGAAATTCAAAAAAATGAAATCTTAACTCTTTCCGCATCACCCTCGCAGAAGAGAGATAGTCACTGCCCAGATTTCCCACCATTTTTCAAACATTCTCAATATGATATCTTCATGAAAAAGTTAAGGTACTGATCTTGGATTAGTTGTTTGAAAAATACGCTGGTTTGTACAACCTTTCATCTTCTTTGCTATTCTTAGTTTGTCATAATAATTTGTAGGGGTTGGGTCACTGCACCATATTGTCCTAAAAGGTGGAGATTGTGCACCAAAAAGGAAATTAATCCACATGTTACAACGCTGTTAAAAATGGTATGAAGGTAGTGAATTATGCTAATAAGAAATTTAGATTGGGAGAGACGTACTTAAATTTTATTATTTAATTGAATATTTCCAATTAAAATAATAATAAATCTACATTTATATATTGATTGGAAGGCTTCTGACAATGGTCACTTCTTTCCATTAGATCCCCTTCAGGCCTTTGGGATACCTAGTACTTCATTATATTATATATTTGGGGCTTGCTATTTGTTGGCGTGTTGGAGTAAACAACTTGATGTTTTTTTTTTTAATATCTCGCAGTTGGAGTCTATGGAATAAGAAAGAAATTTGATAGCTTGGCAAAGATGGTAGCTTGACAAAAGTGGTAGAGAAAACATTAATCTCTCCTACCATGACAAACATGGCCACTAAAACTTGCAGCATTGTTTGTAGGAAGTGAAAATTATGTTTCTTTCTTCCAAACATGTATGTTAGTATATTACAGTTTAATGAATATGTTTTATTATTATCATATATGGTTTCATACTTTAACAAAACATTCACCAAGACTTCACAATGTTTTATTATTCAGTAAAAGATTTTCCAAGATCTTCCAAGATTTTATAATTCAGTGAAAGATTCGCCATGACTTTACAAGATAATATAATCTGGTGAGAGATTCGCCAATATATATATATATATATATATATATATATATATATATATATTAGTGATAAAATTGCCTCCCATTTTTGCTATGTATCATGGGGATTCGCCCATTTATTATACATATAAATTTAGGGTGGTTCTTAAAATTTTCCCTGGTTAGAACCTATCCAAGCGATCAAATTGTTGCTCAACAACATTGTCATTCTTAGAAGATTCAAGAAAGATGACATCTCTAGATATTATAAACTTCTTATTTACTTCATCATAGAGACAATATGATTTGGAGGTATCTGAGTACCCTAAGAAGATACATTTTCGAATCCTTGCACCGAGTTTGTTTCTTTGTTCCTTAGGTATCAAGGCATAATAGGTGGAACCAAAAACCTTGAGATGCCTCACCGAAGGAATGTGGCCATACCACATTTCATAGGGAGTCTTGTTTTTGATAGCATGAGATGGACACCTATTCTTTATATACACAACACATAGAACTGCATCAGCCCAAAACATCAGCTTAACATTTTTGAAAAACATCATTGAACATACCATATTTAATATTGTCTTGTTCATTCTTTCAGCTACTCCATTATGTTGGGGATTATAAGGCATAATTGTTTGATGTTTGATCCCATGTTGGTGAAGATAGTTTTCAAATTCATTTGAAGTATATTATTTTCCATTATCAATACAAATAGAGCTAATATGAGATTGTGCATAATTTTCAATCCATGCATGAAAGTTCTTAAATGTTTCAAAAGCTTCAGATTTGTTCTTCAATAAATAAACCCAACACATTCTGTTGTAGTCATCAATAAATGTCATCATATATTTATTACCATTTACATAAGGAATAGGCATTGGGCCACATAAATAAGAATGAATGAATTCAAGTTTTCTATGTGCTCTTGAATGAGAATCATGAAAATATTGTTTGTTGTGTTTTCCTAAGATAAAAGCATCACATTGCTTAACTTTCCTAGGAATTGTAGGCAAACCAGTAACAACATTTTTTCTTCAACAAACAAAGGTTGTCATCATTCAAGTGTCCAAATTTAGCATGCCATAAAAGACTTTATGGAAGTGTACCTTCATCAGAGTGAGAAATGTATGAAAAGTTTTGTGCATGAGATAAGGTTCCTTGTAGCTTCAAAATTATTTCTTCTTCTATCCCAATCATGACAAGTGAGTGATTTGATGCTTTTTTGACCTCAACCCTTCCATAAAATATGTGAATGGAGTGTTCTTGCTGGTGAATGTGGACCAAAGGCAACAAGTTTCTCCTCAACTCCGGGAGGTATAAAACATCATGTAGAAGAAAATCTAGAAGACCAGACAGTTTGAAGCTGATGATACCAAGCCCTGATGGATTGAGTTTAGACTTATCTGCAAATTAGATTTCTCCATCAACATTATTCAAAGAAATCTCTTCTGAAAGTCATGTGGCAAGTTTCTCCTAAATCAAGCAACCAAGCATATTTCCATGAAGCAAGTGAAGCATTGAATAAGTCTTCAGCTACTCCAATGTTGCAACGTGCCAAAAAATAATTAGCAGACTCAAGTGCTTTTCCTTTCCCTTTGCCAGGTGTTTTACCTTTTCTTTTCATTTTTTTCCTGCTTGATTTTGTCCCGAGGTAGCTTACATGTGGAAGCATCATGTCCATTTCCGTTACACTGTATTCAATGAAGATTAGACCTTTCTCCTTAGAAATGTCTGCCCCCCTACCGCTAAAATTCTTCCTTCCTCTTCCTCTTCCTCTTCAGCCACCTATTCCTCTAGAAGAATCTTGTGCCTGGTTCTTCTCTTTTTGTGCAAAGCACACAACTTCTTCAGAAGACTGAGGAGTTTTCTTTTTCCCAACAACCTTCTCTATTTTAACAAACTTCTTCTCAAGGGAGTAAAAAAAAATATCCTTAAGTTTCCACTTGCTTGTAATGACTCAAGATAACGTGAATAAGTGGGATATATTGCCTTGACACACGCAGTGAGAGGAACATCTATTTCAACACCAGTGGCTTTTATGTCATGCATAATGGAAATTATTTCTAATGCAAAGGAAGAGGGTCATAATTTTCAACTCAAAATTGAACAACTTGATCATCAATTGAACAAATTCAAGCTTAGAGTGTGAGTCATATAATTCCTTCAACTTCTTTAAAGCTTCAAAAGCATTTGAAAATGTCGAAATATGATGACTTGCCTCTTCATTTATCGATACTACAATCAAGGCATAAGCCTTTCTATTATTTTTTTCCCAAATGGAAAACTCCTTTCTGAAGTAGGCTCTTCAGGCATATTGTCTCATTCTCCTTCACAAATTCCTTTCCACAATTCATTAAAAATTAAGGCGTGCTTTATCTTCCTGGAACACTCATGATAGTTCTCTTTGCCAATGAGAACTACTCCTACTATTGAAATGAGTGAATGCATTATATAATTTTGAATTGGGCCTAAAATATGTCTTCAAAATATCATCGATATAACTCCATACATACACTTTACTCTTCACTATGTTCTTTACTACTTTAATACCACGTGGCATACCATAATATATTACATACCACTCACATTATAATATACATTAATGTACTATCATATTCAAATCTTCTCACATAATTCATATGAAATTGTTGACGGTGTTGGAACCGCCAACATTCAAGGGGTCTCCCCGATATGTGGTCCCGATTAGACCTCACACCATTTGGGATCGGAGCCCCATTTGGAATATGGCCTGGTTGTAGGTTTCTTAAATATTTTCCTTGGCTCTAATTGTCAGCAAGAGAGAGGAATGAAAATGTGCCTTCGAAAAGCAAGTTAGTGTGCCTAGTGGATTTTCGGATGTAAATGTGTCAAGGTTGTTCTACTACGAAGGGAGAAAAGAAAGTGAGCCTATAAGAGAGAGGTAATAGTACCACCCTAATAGAGACACACATAAACATTGAGAAGAATCTGTACAACATCAAGCGGAATAGTCCACAGAGATGCGACAATCACTGCAACCAATGTAAAAAGGAAAATTTGTCTAATATCTAGCGGAATAATCCACGAGGATGTGACAACGATAATAGAAATTACAACACACTATGAATATTATAGGTACCAAAATAACCAAAATAGTTCAACTACTTTAGCACAGATGAAAGCAAACATGAATTACAAACATTCATAGAATAGTCTTACAAATATCCATAATCCATGCATGAAGAACATGCTAGCCATAAGGCTTTTGATATTAAGTAAAAGTTCTGAGACACATGTATATAATGAACACCACTATCTCCAATAGTGGAGCATTAGAGTCACTCATTGCTCCTCAAACGAACTAGTTTGTCTCTCTAATACTATGCGGGAGGAGCCAAGGTGAAAAGTCCTTTGCTCATACAATGAGGGTGTATATATAACCAATGAGGAGGTGATGCTTCACCTTCCTTGTGACTCTTCATCTACCCTCATGATTGTTTGACTTACTATGACTTTTAAACTTTACATGACTCTTTGTATTCTGAATGTGTCCTTTGGACTTCCACTCTACAAAACATTTTGAATAGATAATATACATCATCCATGACATGGTGTGGCATGTGACAACTCATGACATGACACTGCTGACATGGACTTCTTGATGATATGGAAATGTCAAGCCACTCTTGCTGCTCCTTTCTATGTGTCTGCTTGAGAGTGTTCTTTTATCCACCTCTGTATGACTTGATAGTAAGGAGTCTTCAATGGTATTAAGTGTTGGTTTGAGGGGGCTTGACCCAAGTTAAAATTGTGTTGTGCACCAATAAAACCCTCAACTACTGGCCCTTTCGACAAAGACCTGTAAGCAGGTCACAGTCTCACCCGAAGCAGTTATGGGAGGCTACAGAACCAAGCTTTTGCAACTGAAGGGATATCTGCGCAGTGGCGTCATGTGTTTACTTCTACTTTATATTGATCGTATAAATTTGCGTGCATAAGAACTTTGCGCGGATGATTAATTTAACATAAACGCATACAATCTAACAAATAATAATATATCTTACAAGTCTTCACATAATTCAGTGAAAATAATACATAATCAGATACATAAAAATAGACAAATAACATATACAAAGATACAACACTTTGGTAGAACCTATTCTTTATTAAAAAAATATTCAATTACATTCACTTCTCTGACATGCACACTCTGTTGTAAGTGGTATGCCACTCAGCTACATACTCTTCAAGGTCTCCGCACACTCAGTTATAGAGCCTTCTCCAAAATACAGATGCGAAAATAGAGATTCACTTATGCTTCTATCATTACATTATTATTGCCTTTTGCTAGGGTATTACACATCCTTAAATACATTTCATCTTTACAAAAGCCATGGTCCACATACCATGGATCCATAAAACAAGGAATAACACTCGATACCTGTTACAAAATAAGGGCTCTATCCCATCTGAAGATCCCTAAAAATCTGCACGATGAATATATCTTCGCCAGCTCCGCGCGGTCTGCTCCTTCTTTTGCGGGGTCTTTTACCCAAAACTTGGACCAAGTTGGGCCATGCCCAACGGGCCCCCAACACTCACCCGTAACCCGTCCTGAGTCAGTCAGCTTCGATGCCCTTAATTTTTGTTGCAATGTCGTTTTATACTGTGTTGTACTGTTGCAGTGTTTCCACCATCAACTTTTATTCCTGTTGTGCCTCCTTCAACAAAGATTTTGTAGTAGGGCCAATGATCTTTTGCACTAGCTTCGCTTCCATTTTTTTCAATTTGTTCAGTCGTTCATCTATTGCCTACAAAAGTTGCATAGCTTCCTCCTACCACGACTAAGTCCTCTCCTGTAAGATTTGTGCTTTCCTTCGTAAATCATCCATTTTCACCTGGAGGTTCTTCCCTTCATAAATGCTGGCAAACTACTACAAGATTGGTAAGGTCTTCACAGCTGTGAGGATCTCATCGTATCACTTCCGCTTGGCCTGCAATTCCTCCTCAATCTTCATGACATTTGGATCCTTCTGTAGTGAGGTCCAAATCTGCATTGTGTCGTCGAGCAACTTCCCATAATCTGCCACCGTATCAGATATGCCTTTTAATATAGCACTGAGGTCCCTTTGTCTTTACTCCCAAACCTCTTGTGGTGTACTTAGCTACAACCTTATTTGTAGCTCCAATATCTTCACCTCGTAGTCAAATTTTAATTTGGCCATAGGATACTTCGAGTCCTTAATCGGGAGGGAAAGCTTTAGGACCTTCTCTGTTGGTGCTTCATCATCGTGGACCGTCATGTTCGGAACTGTGTTGCAAGTCCAACAATGGTCTTCTCCAACTGTTCTGTTGCTGCCTCACTTCCTCCTTTTCCTTGGCCACTCACTTTAGCTCCTTTTGCATCATTTCTTTCTTTCATTCCACATTTTCTTTTAACAACGACATACGCTGCTCTCATTCCTACATCTTTGTGGTGATTCCTTGAAGAAATTCATGTAGCACCTATAGGGGTAGTGCAACAACATTCATCTGGACATTGTGACACGCCTTGGCTCACTCTTTGTTTGTTGTTTCTTCAAATTTCAATGCCCCAGCTCGTACATGTAGCATCCTAACTCCAAAACTTGTTTCCAACCTTTGCTCTTGCTACGATGGCTGGGTTACCTTTCATGGATGCTTCACTGCTTGTGGCAACGTCTTCAGCTCCGCGATGCCTTACTGCACCTCAGCCAAGATCGCTTTGTAGCGATCATCAATCTTATCCCAGGTTTCTGTGTTGATCTCCTGGATCTTTTGTGCTATCTCATCGATGTCCTCATTAGTGAAGACAAGAGGCACTACGCCCTTACTCTTATCTACCTTCTGCTTCTTTCTTGGCCTTATTTTTATCGCAAAGGGCGAATCTTTAGATACCTCCGCATCGTTGCGGTGTTCTTTGTGTTCCTGCCCTATTCCTTCTGTTTCTTCTGTCTCTTGAACAACATGTTTCTTACTTGTACATGCACCCTACGAGGTACCTTTCTTGGTTCCATCTCCTCCAACCGCTTCACCAGGTGGAGCCATCCATTCCTTCGGCCAATCCTGCACTACCGCAAGGAGATCATCTTTTCTTACCAGGTATGGCAATGGATTCCATATCTCTGTTGGGTCCTTCATCGCTTTCACATATTCCCTATGAAAGTTTTACTTAAACTCTACTATATGACAATATTATTTGTACAGGCTCGGTGACAGTATATTGATTCACCACCATATGCAAATCCATCGACATTAGCACGAAGAATATGCGATTCTTCGTTGCGTGGGTCGGCTCCTTCATAAACCATAGCAAAGCAGACCTCACTGCTTGGCACACATTTGCCTCCATAGTTGGAAATTAACAATCTTCCAACTCCTTCCATGCAATAAGCGCAATAAGAATTAACATCCAAGCATAGTGGAAGGTCTTGCCTTCTTCCTGTGCCTCCCTACAATTTGTCAAAAACTCCTTACATAAATAAGAAGCCTAGCTGAACTAGACTCCTTCCACACACTGCTTCGCCAATGATACCACTATTATGGGAACCTCATTTTCCCTACACTTCCTCATGGTCTTCCCCAACTAAGATATGTGTGGCGAAGCACACACCCTGATCCTTGATGGAGTTTATCTCGTACCCGCGAGATTTCTTTACTAACTCGAATTTTTCTTTCATCATCTGGGCCATCTCTTTGTATTTGTTTTTACCCACTAATTCATTCGCGGGGTCCTTTCCTTGATATGGAAGTGTTGTTATTATTCTAATGAGAATCTCAGTAATTGGGATCCTTGTCCCTAACCAAATGCAATCATCATGCACCAATGCAAGGAGTTTCTGCACATAGATTGTATTGAATGGGTTTCGACTGAAGTGTGGCATGTTCAACATGTTCAAAAGTCTAGCTCTTTGCACTCCCATAACCCATTCTTGCGGTTCCAGTCTTGTAACTTCGTTATCTGGGTAGTAAATTCGAGTACCTGTTGGGCTCAAATTGTGGGAATTTGCTTCAGTCATTGAAATCCTAGTCTTCCAATTTGAGTTGGAGAATACTCCCCAACACTTCTCCTTCAAAATGCACTTCCTTTGGAAATAGCGGCGTATAAGTAGCAAATTTCCCTTCTTTTGGCTCCTTAACCAGCTTTGCGCCCGATTTTCTTGGTGGCATATATGCTGGGAGCATAGCGGGAATCATGGGAGCCTGACAATGGAACCATTTTTTGGTTTGAGGGGGCTTGACCCAAGTTCAGATTGTGCTGCGGACCAACAAAACCCTCAACTACTAGCCCTTTCGGCAATGACCCACAAGTAGGTCGCAATCTCTCCTAAAGCAGTTATGGGAGGTTACAGAACCAGGCTTCTGCAACCAAAGGGATATCCGCACAGTGGCGTAATGTGTTTAATTCTACTCTATATTGATCGTATAACTTCACGTGCATAAGAACTTCATGTAGATGATTAATTTAACAGAAACACATAAACTCTAACACATAACAATATATCTTATAGGTCTTTGCATAATTCAGTGAAAAACATACATAATCAGATACATAACAGTATACAAATAACATATACAAAGACACAATACTTTTCTAGAACCTCTTCTTTATTAAACAAATCTTCAATTACATTCACTTCTTTGACCTGCGCATTTAGCTGCAGGTGGTTTACACACTTAGTTGCAGAATCTTAAAGGTCTTCGCGCACTCAGCTGTGGAGCCTTCTCCAAAACTACAAACCGTTGACGCGAAAACAAAGATTCACTTATGCTTCTATCATTACATTGTTATTTCGTTTTGCTAAGGTATTACACATCCTTAAATACATTTCATCTTTACAAAAACCATGGTCCACATACCATGGATCCACAAAACAAGGACTAATACCTGATACCCGATACCCGTTATAAAATAGGGGCTTTATTCCATCCCAAAAGCCCTAAAAATATGCGCGATGAATATATCTTCCCCAGCTCTGTGCCATCCACTCCTTCTTTTGCGGGGTCTTTTACCAAAAACTTGGACCAAGTTGAGCCATGCCCAACATCAATTCTTGAGTTGTGGTCGCAAACTGGTTCCCCTTTGCTTTCTCTCGGTTGATCATCTTGGATATTCAACTGCAAAGAGGTATTTCAACATGTTTCCCATATTCATATCCCTCTTCATCATCTGTCATGGCATTATAAGGTACCTGCATTTGCAATTCACTCATGACAAGATGACATGAGTCCAACAAAAACCCCTAGTATAAGATGGTGCATATTGATCCATTAACTGAGCTGGAACCCGGTTACAGGCTAGGAGAGGGGTTCAATAACTGTGAATTTCAAGCAGTCAAGGGTGAGCCTTGAGCCTTGATACTGAGCAATGCATAGTCCATATTGGGTTGAGGGAGGAAACTGCGCAATTTTTGAAGGTTAGTGTGACATGTTGAGGGGATGGGCACTAAATCAACCCATTGTGCAGTTCCGGGAGGTAGAAAAGAATGGGTCATTTTGCAATTACGCAAGGGATCAAGAGTTGAGCTTGAGGCTAGGGATTGTGCAATGCACATTTGAGGCTAGGCTGGGAATATGGATTGCGCAATTCTGGCAGCCAAGGTTCGGGCTTGAGCACTGGAACTAAGCAGTGCAACAGTCCTAGGAGGAAAGAACTATGCATTGTGCTGTGTCAAGAGGCAAGGTCACAGCTAGAGGGTTGATACTACGTAATGCGGAATTCAGAAAGGCCAGATGAGGCTGGGTTGCTTGGTTAGAAAGTTTTCAGAAATTGACTAAGTGTGGGATCGAGGAGGATGATGTGAACAATGTTAAGACTTTGGTTGTGATCAGACACTTATAATACTTGATGACACAACAACATATATCATCCAAGGCATGTGAACAACAAACTTCCCTCAGTGCGATGACTTTACGACCGCTTACGAAAGGTGTGACACCAAAGAGATACTTTGCAACGACCATGAAGACACTTGTGTGACAATGATTAAAACTTTAGAAATGAGTGAAACAAATGCTTACAATGTTATACCAACTCCTTTACACAAAGGTGACCCCTTTAAACCACCAAAACATGCTTATACACATTGTGCGACAACTAACATGCGAAAATACGACATTTTTCCTATCTTGCAAGAGGGACAAAAGTACTTCAAGAAAACACATGGAATAAGTTTCAATGTTTGCGATGAGAATATACAAGACCAAGGAAGGCTTCGAAATTGAGCATAGGCCAAAAGTTTTGAGGGTGTTGTAGCAATGACAACACTTGGCAACACACTGGTTGGCTTCTACCTTCTCTGCCTTGGTTAACTCTTTCATGCAGGGTCTTGGCTCTTCGGGGAGTATTGATTCATCGTGTAGATTAATTTGGTCTCCCCACTTATCCTGTGAATAAACATGGTCCCATTTATACCTTTATCGGTTGAACACAACATAAGATTCAACAACAACACAATGTTTCGAGTTGGGAAGGGTAGTGAAGTTCGCAAGCTTAAGATTGTCAAAATATGGTTTTTCATCTCTGGTGTTTCTCTGCTTCTAGCAGGGCTGGACATTACCCTGGAGGATTCACTACAGTAACAGAAACATTGCTCTGCTGCCAGCGAGCCTAGTTAGTACCCCAGCAGAGTTGCTTGCTTCACCCCTCTACGCAGGAAGCCTTTCTCTTCTTTATACTTTATTTATTTATTTTATAGGACTGTGCATCGACACTTATTCATTTTATGGGCGGAAGAGGGATCCAAACTTATTGAGAGTAGGAGAGGTTATTCCTTAAGAGAAGCATATAGAGGCCTCTGATTAGACTTGCTCGTTTAGATTTTTTCCCTTTCTCATCTTTTACTAATTGGATAAGCGTGAAAACACCGGGCATAAGAACCAAGTGTGGGCATAAGTTTTATTGAATAGAGACAAGTTCATGGTTTAACCAAAACTCTCCTTACAGATGGATTATATTTTCCGTCAGAACTTCATCGACCAAAAGATATAACCAACCTAAGGAAGATGGGTCGAAGGTTAGCCAAATGTTGAAGTGTCATAAGACTCTCTTTTAATTCAGCCACACACATAAAGAAGTTGGAAAACATGTGGATGCACAACATTTATTTACATAACAAAAACAAAAATCAAATCAAGCAATCAAGGAAAGACCATGGACATAGTGTGGGGCATGGCCCCAAATCATCATTAGAAATAATGTTGAAATCTTTTCCATTGATAGGGAGAGATTTAATCTTCTCGTCTAATGATTGTAGATGATATGTGTGTTGGCCAAGATTTTCATGAATAATGAATGGTACAATCCACAAGGATTGAAACTTTGTGTGTTTGTCTTTGTCCTCATGGGCTTTGTCCCACTTTAAGATTAAGTCACCCATGCTAAAGTTATTCTTACCTACAGACTTCTTATCAAACCACCTCTTGATACGACTTTGACGAAGGGAACAAATTTATTTTTCTTTCAACCTTTCTTCCTGTAGCTTGTGAAGTGTTTCCATCCTATGTTGAACCAATAAACAAGGCTTTCCTTGGTATTCTTCTAAAAGTTGGAGAGCAGGCAAGTAAATGTTAGGGGGAAGGATGGATATTTTTCCATACACCAGGGAGTAAGGGACCATTTTCAGAGAGGGTTTTGGTGTGACTCGATCAACCCAAAAGGAATTTACCAAAGCAGATTTCCAGTTCCTCTATTCAGAGAAGATGGTCTTCATGATGATGCAAATAAAGTTCTTATTTTTTTACTCAACAAGACCATTTCCCTGTAGATAGTAGTTAACTGAATGTTTCAATATAATTCCATTTTCTAATGCAAAGTCATATAATTTTAATGATGAAAAATATGTTTCATTATCGAAAACAAGTGAAGTCATAATGTCGAACCATGAAATGATATTCTTCTTAAGGAAGTTGATGTTTTCTTGATCATTCACCTATTTAAGCAGAACTTCTTTTGTCCACCATGTGAAATAGTCTGTAGTAGTGAGGATGTAGTGGTGTTGCTTTCATGAATGTGGAAATATTTCTTCGATGACATCTAAGCCCCACTGTTGAAATGGTCGTTCCACTGCAATGGGGCAGCTGGCCTTTTTCCTTTGTCAATACAACTTTAACGGATCGGACACTTGCGGGCATAGGCGTGAGCATATTTGAATAATGTGGGCCAATTACAACTAGTCTGCATAACCTTGTGTATAGTTGTGTTACCCGTGAAGTGTCCCCCGACTGGTCCATCGTGGAGATCATGCAATACTTTCTTTGAATCATGCGCTTCTAGGAACCTAAGCAACACTCCATTATGATGCTTCCTGAAAAGAACCCCATGCACCAACTGATAAGATAATGCTTTAAGTATGAGTGCCCTCTTCTGTCATGCAGATAAATGGGAGGGCATGGTGTCATGATCAAGGTATTTACGTGCATATGTGTACCAAGAGTTTGCAATGGTAGTGGGGGAAGCTCACTTGACATTGTACACTTCAATTTCATTCTCCCAACCAGATGAATCTTCTTCTTTTGAATCTACTGCTTCTATTTCTAACCGATAAAGACCGTGGCCCTGATTTGTGAACTGGTTTGAACTCCAAATCTTACTTCTATAAACCGGTCATCAAGTTCGCTCTTCTCTCATCCATCTCTTGATGAACGAATAGTGATCTGACTATTGGGTGCATAACAAAGAAGATACAATGATTTTTCAAGAGGTAGGGCTGGAAATGTTTCACCGCCTTATAAATTACATATGTCTACTTATCAATGGTGGAATAGTTGAGTTTGGGTCCCTAAAGTTTGGCACTCATGAAATATATTGGTCACTCATTATTCTAGTCATCCTTCTGAGTAAGCATTGTGGCAAGATAAGTATTATAAGCAAAGGCGTAGAGAAGAAAATATTTGTTGAAATATGGGCTATACAAAGTGGGTGATTTTGCAATGGCTTGCTTAATATGGGAGAACATGTCCTTTTCCCTTTTATCTCATTTGTATATCGCGTCCTTCTTAACCATCTCCTGTATGGGTTTAACAATCTGAGCATAATCAGAGATAAACTTGTGGAGGAAATTGAACTTCCCCAGGAAGGACTGCATGGATTTATTTTTCACTGGGAAGGAAACATGTATGATGGTTTTGAACCTTTTTGGTTCTACTTTAATCCCACTCTTTGTGATAATATGGCCTAAGAGATTACTCTTGGACACTATGAAAATGCTCTTTTTGGGATTAAGTGATATCCTGTATTTGTGACATCGCTCGAAATTTTCTTCAGGTGGCATATGTGGTTGAATATCTTCTTGGAAAATATCATGATATCATCGAGATAAACCACCATGCTCTGTCCTATAAGTCTGCACAATGCGATGTCCATGGCATGTTGAAATGTTGCACCGATGTTGATCAACCCAAATGACATTCTTTTACATGCGAACATACTCCACTTCGTGCATAATTTTGTCTTTAGTTTGTTAGGCTCTAAGACTAGAACCTAGTTGTATCCAGAATATCCATCCAATAAAGAAAACATCCCTGACCCTGATACTATTTGTAGTATCTGTTCCATAGACAACACATGGTAATTATCATTGTTCGGGGCACGGTTCAAGTTACAGAAATCAACGCACAAGCGGATTTCCTGAGACTTTTTTCTCACCGAGACCAATTTCGATACCCAGGTAGAATGTTGCACTTTGTATATGATATGAGCATCCAAAAAATTCCTCAACTCCTTTTAAATTAGAGGCTCAAGTGTCAGATGTACCTTCTGTAGCTTTTGTTGAAACGACTTGACCCCTTCTTTAATTGGAATCACATGCTAGATTATTCAAGTGTCATAATTTTTGAGCTCATTGCATGTCCACATGAATACATCTCGGTACTGCTTGAATAGGCAGATGAAATATTTTTGCTCTTGTGGTGCACAACAAGTACCAAGATTAACAAATTTCAGATATTTTTCTGTCCCAAGATTTATTTGCTCGTGCGATAATGTCGAACTCTGGCTTTTTGTGTTGACTGACCCTCAGAAGTAGTTCTGCAAGTCATGCAACTTTTCTATTGATACCACGCCTTTCAACATGGGGTTCTCCTTGCTTGTGCAAGCTGCATCATGTAATGTTTTCTCGTGCTCGTCTTCATTGATTATTGTGTCCTTGAATACATCAACATTTTCCATGAAGTGCAGTATCTACTGGTCATCATTGAAAATGTGTAAGTTAGTGATGTTGTCAGGGATGAATGGTTTATAAAGAATCTCTACAGAAAAATTGTCCTTTAGTGGTGACAACCTAGTAGCAACATTTGCCAATGCATTCATAGTTGCATTGTGTAATCTAGGAACAAAAATAATATTGAACACTTGGAAATGTGAAATCAAACACCATACCTCTTGTTGGTAACTCTTGAGATGATGTGACACACAATGTATAGTATCACGTACATGTTGTATGTCAATTTTTGAGTCACGTACTACTTTGAGAACTACAACATTGAGGTCAATGGCTCTTTGCAAACCCAAGATGAGTGCTTTGTATTCTGTGGTGTTGTTTGTGCACTCAAATTCCAAGCGGCTAAAGATAAGATGTTTCCTCTGTCGTGGGTCTACTAAAACACAACCAACTCCAGAGCCATCCTATTTTTTGGAACCATCAAAATATAATGTCCAAACATTATATGTACAAGGACCAGTTAGGCTAGGAAGGAGCTCCAACTATGTATCAGGTGGTACTGGGGATGGCTAAGAAAGATAACACCCTAGATCAATTTCAAGAAAGAAATTCCCAACGATAAGATCTGTGAAGTCCATTGGCTCATTTTCACCTTCTAAGGGAGTTATCGTGTGTTTCATGTACTGCTCTGAGTTCACCCAGATTTGATAGTTTCTGCCCTTGTACGAATGCCACATATGTGACCAGTTCATTGCAAAATACCCTTGTAACTTGCTAGACCAATCTCTGCTCAACAATACACCACATGCTTCCAGAATGTCCACAATTACTATGTTTATACATTGGTGAACTCGTTGCTCAGATGATAAGAATATTAGCACATTTTTGAGTTCACCAATCACATGGACAAGAGTCTTGTCTAGTTGAATGATATGTGCATCTGTTTTATCCCATTTTTCATTGATTTTCTTTGCTACTGATAAAGGCATTATGTTTACAGATGCACTAGAATCAACTAAACAATCATGCACATTATAATTGAAAATTTCAAACGTTAACAGAAATGGAGGGTAGAGTGTGTTTTCTTCTAACGTTAAAGCATTAAGTATAGATTTGAGAGAACCAAAGGACGTACCGGATCCCTTCTGTGAAGAAGCACTGTTACCTAACGCAGACTATTTGAGTGCATGGGAAAGTAGTTCCTGCTGCCTCACGATCTTAGTTAGTTCAAAATGTGAGATATTCGCGTAAGCTTTCTTCATATATTCAACTATGTTATAATCCATTGTTGGAGACATTCCCAAAAGGTCTGGTAGAGTTGGATTATCCGCTACTTTCAGAGTGATTGGCTTACTTTTATTGTTTGAGGAAGTACATTTAGTTGTGGCCATATTGCCAGACTTGCTCTGAGTGTTCTGAGATGAGTTGATAGATAGTGTGATCTTTCTCAGCAAATGCTCTTTCAAATTTTGCTTTGTCAACTCTTGAGAGGAGGTAGATCCTTGGCTTCTCAAGTTGTACTGATTATTCTGTTGTTAGGTCGGGTCCTCATTCAACAGTTGTTCTTTGACACTCTTCTTCTCAGTTTTGAAAACACATCTGAGTGTGTTCAGTACGTGTTCGACACTTGTAGTTTCTTCAGCTACAATATTCTCTTCCTTCTCTTCTACAGGCTCAGTCTACTCATCTGAAAGCATTGTATCAATAATGTGTGCAACAAGAGTGTTCATGTTGTGGTTCCATTGCGGACATGTCTTTTCTAAATAATATTCTTGATGAAACAAACAATATTGATCCATGCCCATACTTTCAACATTCAACACAATGTTCAAGCTTTCGTAGACTTGGCCGACTGGTTCTTGTTGCTGCCAGAGTTAGCAACTCTTCTTAGAATGTTGAATCTAGGAGGCTTAATGCTCATGGTGATCTCGCTTGACCTTTCTTTCAATTCTGCCAACTCATTGGATATAGACTTGATAGTGTGTGTCAATCTCTCAAGATCAGTTGCTTCTTTCTCCTTGGCCTTTCTTATGGAAGTCTGAGACCTTTTCTCCATGTCTTTGGAGTCCTTTGTTTATTCGTCATCTGCAATGACTTTTATCGTGCACAAGACCTTTTCAAATGCAATTGCCTCTTTGAAATTCTCAGCCAAAGTTTTCTTCACAGTGCTTTTCACGAACTGCGTAATGCTTGTTGGTAAGGAAAATGTGAAATAATCAATAGTGATGGATTCATGAGGTTTTGTGTCTGCTAAAAATATTTTCAAGATACAATTAAACCTCTGATTGAAGTTTTATCATCAACAAATTTCTCAAGAAACGGTTTCTCAAAACCCCCCTGATTCTGGATCGAGTTCGGAGGAAGGTTGTGATATCATACCGTTTCTCTTCCATCTAAGGTACATGGAAAAAGTCTACATGCAAGATCACTGTAATGTACCTCAAGCATTTGCAGATGCAGGTAAAAGTTGTCCAGTTGATCCTTCGACTTCACTGCTTTGTCAAGATCATACTTCGTTAACAACTTCTCCGGGTGCCTCAAAATTTTGTGTAACGCACCTGGAAATGAAAGTGGGCCCTGAGTCATCTAGTTCAGGTCTTGGTCTGCCATGTCTTCATCACTATTTCCCCCTTCTTCTTCAGAATATGATTGATCTTCTTTTTCTTCTTCACTTCCTAACCCATAGAAAGTATCGTCTGAGAGTACCATGTTATCACTGTCACCATTGTTGAAGGATGGAGGTTGCTTTGGTTTTTTTGAATTCTCTTCAGAGTCTGCTAACTCTTCGAGGGTGGCGAGAACCAAATATTGAATTGTTGAAACCACTATCCAGGTGGGGGTGGTTGGGTTCTTCTTAGGAAAGTATGGAAGATTATGAACTCTAGATATCAATCTGATAACTCTTGCAAACTTGCGGGTGATAGAGCGGATGGACCAGATTTGGTCGTAAGAGATCTCACAAGTTTGTACAGTCGTGGGATGAGAAGGATTTCCAACTTCAGGAATATGCACAGGGGTAGTGCTGGGGATGTTACTTCCTTGACTTAAGGAAGTAATATTTGGGTGGGTGAGGTTATCAACCACAAAAATTTAGCTACCCTCCTCCTAGCACCATAAATGTTGATAGTGCTCGACTTGCCAACATTCAACGAGTCTCCCTGATATGTGGTCCCAATTAAACCTCACACCATTTGGGATAGGATCCCCATATGGAATATGGCTCAGCTTTCAATTTCTTAATGATTTTCCTTGGCTCTAACTGTCAGCAAGAGAGAGGAATGAAAATATGCCTTCGAAAAGCAAGGGAGTGTGCTTGGTGGATGTTCGAATGTAAGTGTGTCAAGGTTCTTCTACTACAAAGGGATAAAATAAAGTGAGCCTCTAAGAGAGAGGTAATAGTACCACCCTAGTAGAGACACACATAAACACGAAGAATCTGTACAACATCGAGCGTAATAGTCCATAAGGATGCGATGGTCATTACAACCAGTGTAATAAGGAAGATCTATCTAATATCCAGTGGAATAGTCCATGAGGATGCAACATCGATAATAAAAATTACAACACATTCTCAATATGATAAGTACCAAAATAATCGAAATAGTTCAACTACTTTAGCATAGATGAAAGAAAACATGAATTACACATTCACAGAATAGTCTTACAAATATCCATAATCCATGCATGAAGAGCGTGTTGGCCATAAGGCTTTTGATATTAAGTAAAATTTCTGAGACATGTATAGAATGAACACCACTAGCTCCAATAGTGGAGCATTGGAGCCACTCCTTGCTCCTCAAAAGAACTAGTTTGTCTCTCTAATGCTATGTGGGAGGAGCCAAGGTGAAAAGTCCTTTTCTCATACAATTAGGGTGTATATATAACTAATGAGGAGACGATGTCTCACATTCCTTATGACTCTTCATCTACCCTCATGAGTATTTGACTTCCTATGACTTACATAACTCTTTGTATTCTGAATGTGTCCTTTGGACTTCCACTCTACAATACATTTTGAATAGATAATTTACATCATCCAAAACATGGTGCGGCATGTGAAAACTCATGACACAACACTACTGACATGGAGTTCTTGATGATATGGTAATGTCAAGTCACTCTAGCTACTCCTTTCTATGTGTCTGCTTGAGAGTGTTCTTTTATCCACCTCCATATGACTTGATAGTAAGGAATCTTCAATGATCTCAAGTCTTGAGTTGTGGTCGCAAATTGGTGCCCATTTTCTTTCTCTCGGTTGATCAACTTGCATACTCAACTACAAATAGGTATTTCAACATGTTTCCCTTCTTCATCTCCCTCTTTATCATCTTTCAATGGCATTATAAGGTACCTGCATCTGCAATTCACTCATGATGAGACGAATTTAGTTTGACAAAAACCCCTAGTATAAGATAGTGCATATTGATCCATTGACTAAGTTGGAACTAGGTGACAGGCTAGGAGAGGGGTTCAATGACTATGCAATTGTGTAATTCAAGTAGTCAGGGGTGAGCCTTGAGCCTTGATACTGTGCAATGTGCAGTCCAGGTTGGGCTAAGGGAAGAAACTACACATTTTTTTAAGGTCAATTTGACATGCTGAGGGGATGGGTATTGAATCACCCCATTGCGCAATTCTAGGAGGAAGAGGCTAGGGATTGCACAATTGCACAACTTAGGGGCTCAAAGGTTGAGCTTGAGGTTAGGGATTGCACAATTATGGGAGCCAAGGTTCAGGTTTGATCACTAGAACTATGTAGTGCAGCAATCCTAGGAGGTAGGAACTATGCATTGTGCAACGTCGAGAGGCAAGGTCACAGCTAGAGGGTTGAGACTACGCAATACACAATTCAGGAAGGTCGAATGAGGTTGAGTTGCTTGGTAATTTTTTTTTCAGAAATTGACTAAGTGCGGGATGAGGGAGGCTGATGTGAACAATGTTAAGACTTCAATTTTGATCACACACTTAGAATACTTGATGAAACAATTATATAAATCATCCAAGACACATGAACAACAAACTTTCCTGATTGCAACAACTTTACGACTGCTTATGACAAGTGCGACACTGAAGAGATACTTTGCGATGACTGTGACAACACTTGTGCGACAATGCTTAAAACTTTAAAAATGAGTGCGACAAATGTTTACGAGGTTAGACCAAGTCATTTACACAAATATTACCACTTGACACCACCAAAACAATCTTATACACATTGTGCGACAACTAACATGTGAAAAGATGACATTTTTCTTATCTTTCAAGAGGGAAAACAATACTTCAAGAAAACACATGGAATGAGTTTCAATGTTTGTGATGAAAATATACAAGACCAAGGAAGGATCCGAAATTGAGCGTAGGCCAAAATTTTGGAGGGTGTTGTAGCAGCGATAACAAAAATATATGACTTATATATATATATATATATATATATATATATATATGCACTCTTTTAAAAAACTCAATGGAACATATATGCACTAATCTCCACACATATAAGATTCAACACATATATCACATGCCATGAATCATCACATATCATATACCATACTCACGGCCTTCATACCATATGACCCAACATATATGCACAACCTTCACAAAGAATTTAAGCATAACATTCATTTTTTTAAATCAGCGTCCATGGAACTTCAACTCAAATAACATACCATTGAAACAAAACGACCAAACACCACGCACTAGGAGATATATCAACGCTCACCGCACCAAGAGATATATCAATGCAGGATTCACACCATTCAATGTTTTATAGTTGCACACAAACAACATAACCAACATACAATCAACACAATGAATGTATACGCAATTGACAATGCAACTCGACTTTCACAAGAACCATGGGTAGCAAAGAGTAGCAATCAATCTCAAACAATGTTTTCTGCAATGAACAATGAACCAACATTCAATCTCAATCTCAACGAGTAACATTCAATCTCAACGAGCAACATTCAATCTCAGTGAGAAACATTCAATCGCAACGAGCAACATTCAATCTCGGCGAGAAACATTCAATCTCAACACATATAGGAATCAACACTTGATTCAAGTTGTTTCAAAATTTGTAAGACTGACGTATAGACACACATAAAAACATAAAGATAATTAATTGCTCCAAGTTCCGACAGAAGGACAGAGGACAACAAGACAAAGTTTAATGGCAGGAAATAGGAGTTACAAGGGAAGAGAAACTAATTTTGGGAGTTGGCTTTGATACCATGTCAAGCTAGGAAGGTAACTCCATGAATCAATTGTATTTTTTCATTAATAGAGAACATGTATATATACAAGGAGAAGGAGAATATTGGGATTCATCTCCCACTGTCTCTTCATCTTCGAATTTCCTTTATTTTGCTATTTACAATATTTACATGGATTTTCCTAATCCAAAAGATTAGGTGTCAACACTCTGTATGGGCTTCTTTTATTGACTCCCCTATTAGCGACTCCTTTATCAACGAAACTATATCAACGGTCACTCTCTATCAATAACTCCTCTATTGATCCTCATGTTTTCTATGACTCTTTCTATCAACAACCACTGTAGACAACTATCTTTTTAATGATCTCTTATCAATCACCATTTTTTCAATGCATACCTTCTCAATGATATCTTTGTCAACCATCTTCATCGATAACTTCTCTATCAATGAACACCAATTTTAGTAGTCTTCCTATTGATGACCTTTATGTTAAGCGCTACCTTTTTCAAAAACCCTTCGATGATGACCCTTTTGTCAATTGCTACTTTGTTGACAACTCTCTTCTTGATCACCCTACAATCATCAACTCCCTTACTAATCACTCCAGTGTCAATGAATCGCTTGTTCGCACACACCATGTTGGAAACCCCTCTATTCGATACTTCCTTATCAATAACCATCTATCTAGTACACTCTACCACTACATTATTGATGGCACATCCATCGACATTAAGAAGCCATCGCTTTCTTAGACTCCTTGTCAAAACCATTGACACCAAAAACACATTTGTTGGTGACTCCACTATATCAACCATATTGTTGAAAATGTTTATTCGCCTTTCTTCCCTTTATTTTTTCCCATCTCTATTTTGCCATGTTTGTGCTTCCTTTTACCACTTTGGTTTGGCCTTCTGTTTGTTTGTTTGTTTTTTTTTCATATTCTTTGTTGCTTTTTCTCTAGGTCCCACACACCTTGTAATGCACTCTCCTTAATTATCCTTAGATTTTGGCATTCTTTGTTGCTTTGTCTCTAGGTTCCACACGCCCCGTAGTGCGCTCTCCTTGAGTATCCTTAGATTTTAGGGGTGATATTATTGTTAAGATATTTCAACGTTAATAGTTGGTTAAGAAAAGCGTTTTTTGGTGCAATGTTAGCCTAAAGTCTATTTTTAATGTGTTTCTTTGGTGTGATTTTGTACTTACTAAATTAATATCCAATAATCATAGTTATGTCCTACACATGGGTGACCCAACACTTCAAACATCTCCTCAATATCGATAACACCTTATATGTGGCTTATCACCCAATTGGTAGATGATATTTGTGTAATGGAGGGTCATTTATAGATAATCAATTTGTGAGAGGTGCTCTTGTAAAATATTTTTTCTTTGCATCAATCGATGACTTACAATTATTGCTTGATTGTGCTTGTGCGTTGTTTCCCTATTTGATGGTTTTAACCATGTAAACATCACACATATTGATCTTTGATATCTATGTGTGAATATTTGTCTTAAGATGTTCAACTTGTGTGAATATATCTATTTTTCAAATATGGTATTATGTCTCATATGAATATCCACTTCTACCAAGAATCAAAATCAAAATCCTAACACTTTGTCATTATATGCACAAAGACTTTCTAGTGTATGCAATTTATGAATATTTTTATCCATTTGAAGAAGCATGTTCTTCCCACTTGAAATATTGATTTATTTCTAAAGAAACAAAGAACAAGACTAACACAACCAATTAATTCAAAGCAATCATGCTTAAAACTTGAAAATGCTTGATAGTGAACTATGGAGTGGGAAAACAAACCTTAATTCCTCTTCAATCTCTCTATCCTTGAAATAGTAGTGAGTAATATAAAATCACTAAGAAATGGTTGAATAATAACCATAATAAAAAATGGTGAACCTTTAAAGGCAAAAATGATGCTTGTTGTTAGGCAAGTAAAAAATACATTTAGACACATGAATTGGGTGAGCTCCATAAAATTAACATCATTTTAATAAGGGTCCCAAACAATGGAGAGAAATCACTCTATTACATCTAGTTTAATATTTTAATAAATAAATAATTTTAATTTTAATATTTTAATAATTTTATATATTTAATAGTCCACATGGCATAGAGTAGATGTTGAAAAAGTGTTATGTTAAGGCACTCTATGGTGTAAAGGTCACTAGTTTGAACTATTTAATTTGGCAGCTCAATTAAAAATTCCAACCATGGGACGCGATTCCTATTTTCGAGAGGACCGATTTTGACTGTTGAAGCTCTGAATTTAGACAAGGGAAAGTGTATTTTTGAATTAAAGCCCACATGTGCATATTTGATCAGGTTTGACTTAAAGAAAATTTGACACCCTTGGAAGGTTATAAATACAAGTGACCTCAACCTCATTTGGATATCATCATTATGATCATTCTTCTTCTTTCTTTGGTTTGGCTCACACAGGTTTGAGATGGTTCGTGAATAGTTCATTCACATAGGTTCGAGATTGTAGGGTCTGAAGATCGAACATGTGCTAGGGTTTTGGTTTCTGACCGCAGGCTTGTCACAAACAATTTTCAGCTGCAACCGCACGCAGGCCGACTCATCCATGTGGATGAAGCCTTTCATCCACACACACATCATGCCATCCTTATGGTTAGGACCTAAGGGTTGAATTTTATAGTTGACCGCAGACAATGACATATGATCACATGCTTTTGAATCAAGGTTTTATATTAATGACATTATTGAGTTCATCTCATGATGTTTTTTACTTTATTTTTATTGGATAGTTGTATGGATGAAGATATGGATCATTATAATCTCTTTTGTTGAATCATTCAGTGACAATTTAACTAGAAGAATAATTTGAAAGGGTTTCCCCCTAGCAGGTTTTTGCCCTGGTCTCCGACCAATCTTGGTGTCTCTATGTGTGAATGCTATTCTTCTATTGTTCCTTTATGTTCCGTTGCATTGATGACGATGTTGTTCTTTCTACATAATTACATATATTGTTGAATAATGTTGTAAATATGAATAATGTTATGAAGTTGTGGTGTGAATTCTATATGTAAATGAAGAAATGCAATTATCTAAAGCAAAGAACAATAAATCCTAAGAAAATTTAACATGGTATCAGAGCTAGGTTGAAGAAAAGTCATTGAATATCAACCTTGTGAAGACACCTTTGATGGAAGCAAGAGAAGATGGAGGAGACCTAAAATAATACTAGGGTTTGAAGGGAACCCTAGGAAATTTGATATTATGGTTTGATGGATATTATGAGGTTAGGGTTTGGAAGAAACCGTGGATTATGACAAATATTTGAGATATGCAATCTAGAAATCTAGCATGATCAGTGTGAAGATGTTCTTGCACTTATGATAGATTTGATGTAACCCCTAGATGGGATAGTCCCAGTTAGGCTTTGGTTATTGATGAGGTTGGTTGAAATATGGAAGGCAACAATGTTATATGGTCAATGGATAGTCATGACCCTTGAAGGTTGGTTCAAAAAGGAGATGATCACCTCTCATTGAAGATAAGTACTCTTTCAAGTTGTGTTACTTCTTTATGTCTTACTTTTGTTTAATATTTATTAATTTGATTATTACTTATACTTCCTGCACGTATATGTGAGTATTTGGATACTTTTAACTTGTTAATGAGATGCGATAAGTGGATTCTTCTTGAGAATCATCTGAGGTGAAGGAAAAGATGGTTGATGCAAGAAGAGAAAAGCTAGTGCTGGAAAGGAGGCACCTGATGAAGAATTGACAAGCTACCAATGTCGAAAAATAAAGTGCATAGGTATTTGCATACTACAAGGTATGTATGGTGTATTGTTTCAAATACAATATTGGATGGTAAGGTAAGCCCTAAGGTATAAATATCATCTTCACAAATGGCTCATGCATGCATATGAAAGTAAGTTTGATTCATGGTACATATGATGAGTTGGTGCAATTGGTATTCAACAAATATCTTACATTCTATTAAGTCATAGCAAGGCTTCTTAGAAACATTGATATGTGGTAAATTATCTCACATTTTAGACGCGATGAATTTATAGATTTTATGAAGCAATCTAGATACATTAATTTTTATATGGTGACTTGATACTATTGATAATGTTTGTGATAAGCGTGGTAACCTTAATGATGAAAGTGTAACAATAAGATTTATGTTCATGATGTGCTTATTGACCTTGGTTAGCTTAGTAATTATGACATATGGTAAAATTGGATGCCCTGTCTTGATGATTGGGTAATACAATAAAGAAGTGATGTAGTGATTATGATCCTTGGAGAATGATGATACACCTCTCAACTACCCTAATTATATGACTCTAACTCTTGATGAAAATTTGATGTCATGTTCGTATGTTATGATAAAGCAGTTGATGCTAACATGATGAATATATGTTTTAGAACTTGATATAGTTTTATTTCATGATCTAACAATTATGTTGATGCATGACAGTAGTATGATAGACAGTTTGATGTTTTTAATGATGATGACTGAAGTGGCTTTCCATTCATAGGGAGAAACTTTCCATAAGATCCATACACCTGTTCTCATTTTCATTAAATGTATAAAATATTATTTATTATTGAAGTAAGATTTTTGGAGATGAACATACTAGTATATGATGTTGTTAGTCTGCAACAAGTTATGGCATGGAAAGAGAGGGTTCCTCTTAGTCTAAGCCCCAACCACATGGAAGAAGTCCTAAGCGTGCATTTATAGGCCTCCAACCACATGAGAGAAATCCTATGGGTGTGGTTATGACTGTAGGTCACAAAAACTGAAGCTTTATATATAACATCAGCACAAGAGTATGAAAATCCTACAGATATGGAGTATACAACAAAAGGTTCTATAAGCAGGGAAGTTTGAATGTTTGATTCACTATAAAGAATGTGAATGCGATGACTAAACTTGTGTTTGTAGGGGGTCAGAATATGCATATCAATATGTTATTTTGATTTAATCATTGAAGCTAGTAAATGCTAGTAATTGATAATAGTTGCAAGGATTTGACAAGATTTGGAATATTGACTTGGAATTGGTGATGCTTTAGAACTTTGACATGATGCTTGATAGTTCATATATATGTTTTGGCTTATGGATTGTTTGAATTCACAATGATAACAAATTAGGTTTTTTTTTAATAACTAATGATTTGCCTTGATGACAATGTTATGTGGGAACAATGACTTTTAGTGACTAATATTGATTCTGTATTGGCATAATTGGATTTGACACATTGGTTGAAGTATAAAAAGTTGTGATTTAGTATGCAATAATATCACAATGAATGGATAGAACTTATATGACTTATTATTGGTATATGCATGAAACTTATATGACTTATCCCTCATGTATGCATTCATATTTAGTGGAAAAAATGATTCATACTTGATAAATTTTGATTGGATAGTGCTTGGTAAATAAAATGTTGTTGTAACTTGGTATTTGGATGAGAGCTCCACCCGACACCTGGTCTGAAGAGTTTGTTACAGTGCTATTGCCATAATTTTTTATGACTTTGATATTAGCTTTATTTTGGCATTTAAGGCTTGATAAGCTGACTTAGTTGATTTGATTGCACAATATTGATTTGTGTGATCCTAAGCGTATTGGTTTGTTCAAGTGTTATGTTTTCCAAAAACATTATATGAAGCAAGTTTCCCAAGCTTGGTATGTCCGCATTGACAGTTACTTGGTAAAGCCATGAAGATGTGCTAATCCAAACCTCCACTTCAAAAGTGGTCCAAGGTATGGCTTTGATTTTGGTTTAATATATTAATGGTCTATTCGATAGGTAATGAGCCTTTGATGATCAAAGTAAGAGGGAGTTGGCCTCTGAGGTTCAAAATGATGAATCATGGCATGATGAATTACTTATCGAAGTTTGTAAAAGAAAATATAGATTGTGATGCTATTGAAGAGTTTTTGAAAAGTGGAAATGAAAATCCTTGGACACTCCGATTGAATTTCAATAAGTTATAAAGGGATATTGTTGAACCTATCTTGGCAACCAATAGTTCATTGAAGCATTGATGTTATGTGTGAACACCTGTTGGTGTGTGTATATGTGTGTGTGTGTTTTTCATAGAACATGAATAAATTCATGATTGAGTCGCTTCATACACATTCAATTTCCTCCAAGCACACTTTGAGATATTTGCATGGGACGACCAATTTTTGGTCTGAGATATTATTTCGATGATATATGTGCATGGATGTATTGATGTTGTTGGAGACTGTTATTGATAAGATGAGAAAATTTGTGTGTTGCCTTAGCATGATATTTTTAGATGAGAAGTCCATAGCTTTAAGCACGACCAAGGTTGATTACAATATTGTTGGAATGACTAGCTTTGAGGTAGGTTGAAGAAGCTCTTTGGAAAGTCATTTAAGCAGGTTCTGGATATAACAGGGATACATTGTCATAAAAATGTGTGGGATCTGATTGGAAGAGAATACCGTATATAGCTGGGATCGAGATATCTTCAGTCGTTGTTCTTGTACGATACAAGCTTAGGCTTGTGGTTGCTGCCACCGTAAGAGGGAGGATGAATAAGGTATCCTTTTTGTGGTATATATTTTGTTCTAATATAATATTTGATTTGACGTCATGTATGAACATAAGACTGTTGCTATTGAGACATGATGATTGAACTCTTTAGTAAGTTGTTCAAGCTGATACCAGATATGAGCACAATGATATGTTTTTGATCTACGGAGAGTAGGACTGATTGAGAACACTGAACCGACTCTCCCCTTTTGTCTAAGCTCCCAGGGTGAGGAATTGAGATGGAAGGCTCCTAGGGTTGAGGGATCTCTGGAAAATAGGGTTGTAGATGTTGCTCCCCTATCTGTCACCCATAGGGTGTGTGTGATCCTTGTTTGTTTTTACAAGTCAGACATACCCCCCTATATTAGTATATCTAGAGTATACCCCAGTTGGCATCATACCCACAAGCTGGTCTTGTTGGGATTATTTCTCCTCTTGTGGCCAACGGGTTGAGAGAGTGCTTGGGGGTGTGTGATCCTTTCCTTATGTAAGTCAGGTATCTCACCTAAGTTTATTATGATGCATGTGTTCTACCACATGACTATTGAGTGTCATTGTTGGGAGGATCAATAAGCAATAGGATGGTTGTGATCCTTACCTCGAATAACAAGTGGGATCTCGCCCATTAATTGCATCATGGGATGGTTTAATCCTTGCTTGGTAAGTGGTATATCACCTAATGCTTGACATGGGATTTTCCAATAGGACCTTCCTCATTATTGTTGTGATTCTAGGTTGAGATTGAGCTCCTTGATATAGTTTCAGGTTGAGATATGCTCCTTGATATTGTTTTGGATTGAGATGTGATCCCGACGTGAAAGAGGGTGGTAGATTATGCAACCCTATGATCTCAAATTCTTATTCTTTTAGATTTTAGAATGTTAAAAATATGAGCAAAGATAATCAAACGATAAGCAGAGGTCAACAGAGATAAGCAGTGACAACATTTGATGAAGAGATACTCAGGATTGGATACGATTTGATGACATGATTCTTGCAATGATTACATGATGTCGTCGAAATTTCTCCCTAGCTGAGAGGGTGTTAATTTGGTAGCTTAGTAAAAAATTCCAACCATGGGATGAGACTCCTCTTTTCGAGAGGACAATTTTGGCTAGTGAAGTGCTCAATTTGGATAAGGGAAAGTGTATTTTTAATTAAAACCCACATGTGCATATTTGATCAGGTTGGCCCTACAACAAATTAGACACCCTTGGAAGGTTTCAAATGCAAGTGAACTCAACCTCATTTAGATATCATCATTATAATCATTCTTCTTCTTTCTTTGGTTTGAATTGCACATGTTTGAGATGGTTCGTGGAAAGTTCACTCGCACAGGTCTGAGATTGCAGGGTTTGAAGCTCCCACTTGTGCTAGGGTTTTTTTTTTCTTTTTTTCTGACCGCAGGCTTGTCACAGGCAATTTTTGGATGCAACCGCACAAACGCTGGCTCATCTATGTGGCTGAAGCCTTTTAGTTGCACGCACATCACGCCATCCCTACAGTTGGGACCTAAGGGTTGAATTTTACAGTTGACTGAAGATTTCGCTAGTTGATCGTAAAGTTTGGCAATTGATTGCAAACAATGATATATTATCATAGGCTCTGAATCTGGGTTTTTATTAATGGCATTATTGGGTTCATCTCATGATGTTGTTTAGTTAATTTTTTCTAGATAGTTGTATGGATGAAGCTATCGATCATTGTACTCTCTTTTGTTGAATCATTCAATGAAAATCTAATAAGAAGAAGAATTTGAAAGGGTTTTCTCCGTAGTGGATTTTGCCCTGGTCTCCAACCGATCCTAGTGTCTCCATGTGTGAATGCTTTTCTTATATTGTTCCTTTATGTTTTGCTGCATCGATGATAATGTTGTTCTTTCTACATAATTGCATATACTGTTGAATAATGTTGTAAATATAAATGATGTTATGAAATTGTGGGGTGAATTCTATATGTAAATGAAGAAATGAAATTATCTAAAGAAAATAACAAGAAGCCCTAAGAAAATGTAACATAATTACATGGCCAAAAATTCAGTGATGCTAATAGTTGGTGTGGCCTAAGTCGGGTGCGCTACCCTGGTGATTTTGAGCCACAGGTTAGGTGTGCAATACCCATAGCAAGTGAAAGTGAATATCGTAAATAGATTATTTTAAGTGGCCACATTTTATGTGCACGGATAATATCAAGTTTTTAAGATTGTGTTAATAAAATTTAAATTTATGATTTTTACTATTATAATTTTTTTTAATGTTTTGGGGGAAAAAGTTATAATAATATAAAATATTATTAATCTACAAATTTATTTACATTAAAATAAAATTAGTTTAAATTTATTTTAATTTTTAATTTACTATGGTTTGAGAAGGATCAAATCTTTTTTTGTATCTTTTCAATGTAAAAAATAATTGGTGCATTGAGGAATTTGATTTCTCTCTATGCCTGATACATGGAGAGAGGTACATGTAAGGAATTAGACATTTACTTTACACTAAGCAACACAACATTGAAATGTTTTAATCATAAGAAATTTTTACATCCATTTGGTTTATATATGTGAGTGAAATGTTTAACCATAAGAAATTTTGAATATTGGTCAACTTGGTGATTGGGTGAAATAATTGTTATACTCCAGGGAAATATAGTTCCATAAGTGGCATCTAAAGTACCATAGATACCTTTATAATTAGATTACTATTATTATAGAAAGAAAAAAATCATTATAAATAATGATAATAATGAAAAAATATCTCACATTAAATAAGAATTTTAATCTACGATCATTCTTACTTGACTTGGATATTTATTGATATTATATTCATAACTCCATAGCCAAGGTAGGGACCATAACAATGAATTTATAGTTGATTATCTATTAGTTAACCATTGACTTTAAATATTTAATATTATACATATAGTCTAAGTAATAGATAAAATGACATTTTTTCATGACATTTTTTGTGGTTAATTTTAACCAAAATATCAAAGAGAGTTTTAATAACTTGATTTTAAGTTATTTAATCTGTATAATTCGAGTGCCCAATGGGCTTTTTTAGGGTGATGAATCCATTGGCACATTCAAAAATGTATTTTAAACAATAAAAAATCACAATCATGTTTGAACGAATTCCATTGAAAAAGGTTATTTCATGTATAAGTTAGACTGCCCCAATATTATATATAGAATGGACCAAATAGTTATGTTTGATAATATTTAAATTACTTTTATAACAAAAATTATTAACTAATAAATCTAAAGTACCCTAAATACCTAAAAAATTAGATTATTGTTGAGTCCCAAACCTGCATCTTCCCTATTTACCTTTTCAGCCTTCTTTTCCATTTATTTGATCCACCAAGCTGTCAAATCATTGCATATTAGTCTAAAAAGAGCTTATGAAATGGTTTCCTAACTATGTTTATGACTGCTATTTGATTTAGATTTTTGTTCAAGCAGCTGCGGAAACTTGTCACTTTCCGCAGCCAGCTCAAGTTTCCGCAGCCATTTTGTTAAAGACTATGTTACAGGTGTCCAATGGAGAATCCGGCCACATGGGCAAGCTGCAAATGACATGTACATGGAGCGTGTCCCCTCAGTTCAGCCGAATCACTCACAAACAGCCATGGTCAAAGACGGTCAAAGGAGGGGTCAAACCAAGAGTTTTGCGGTGGCACGGCTCTGTTTTGCCCACGTGAAGGTTTGCGTGGCAAGATCCTCAATTTCTAGAGGTGTGCCAACACCTGTGGATCAATCCGTGAACTGAATCGAGCAGCCACCACTCCATGGATTTAATTGTCAAATTTACCATACCGCTAGATCTCAGGCCGTGGAGATTTACGTGTCTGTTTGGCAGCGTAGAATCTAGGAATTAGTTATAGCATTTTCACTTATAAATAACACGTTATCAAACGCTTGACAGTTAGCTTTTTATATGTAATCTTGATTGTGTTTTACGAGCCACTGTACCGTGCTCTATTTCTATGTTTTTACTGCACTTTAATATATGAGAAGACAACATTCTTGAGTTCCATTTGTGACTGAGTATTGATTGGCTAAGGTTGCAGAGGGCCCCTGTACACCAAAGCCCTGTATCTACTGTATAATTTCTCGCCTTCTTTCATTATGTTACTGCTTTTATAATTAGTTGCCTGTATATATATTTCCTGATGTTTATAACTAACTGCTGTTCATCTTTTCTTTTTATGCTTTCTTATGGTTGCTAGCTGATCAGTTTTTGTCTTTTAGGTTCTTGTAGGCAGCCCAGGCAAATTACATAGTTTTAATGACTACTGACATGAGATCATCTTGTCCTTTCTGCTGATTCATTTATTGAGTTTTAATTCCAGCATTGTCATTTCTTTCAATTTTGCTTTGCTTATTTACTTTTCTGCCACTTAGATATCATATTACTCATCTGTTTATGATTTCCTTCCTATAGCTAAGCGACTCAATTAGTGAGGAATCAGAATATTATTTGACGTAGTATGATTTAGTTTGCTTTCCTGCAAGTTAGAGATTAAATTACTTATGTCATTTTCAAGAATTGAAATATGAATGAGTAGTTAAATCTTAGTTTCCTTTTATGCAATTTGATTTCCTGCAATTTAGATATCATATTACTCAGCTTGTTTATGATTACTTCCTATAGCCAGAGCGAGTCGAAAGGTGAAGGGTCAGAATGTGGGTTGAAGTAATGTGATTTAGTTTGCTTTGCTTTCAATCTTTGAGGTTCTTTGAGTTCAGTTTTTTTATTTTCTTTTCATACAACAGTAAGGATACTGGGCCATTGTCACTAGTTCACTGTTTTGGTACATTTATTTCCTTTTGAGAATTGACTTCATCACAGTCAGTTTGAAACCTTCTTTTTGAGAACTTTAAAGTTTGGAAAATAATTGTAGAAATCACCATTACCATCCATACTTGAATCATTGTAGAAATCACCATTACCATCCACACCTGACTTTCAATTTCACCATCTCACACTAGGGAATCCACAGAAGATAAACCCAAAAACAAACTAAAAACTCAAAAACGACAAAGAACTAAGAAATCGGTTATCTTGCATATACAGTGCACTTCACTTCAGCAGTTTACAACTCCCGGATTGACATTTTAAATAGCAATTTAGGACACACTAAATTGACCAAACATTTTGGCGCCGTTGCCGGGGAAGTGAAAATAGGTAGCCAATTTCTTAAAAAAAAACAAGAAAATTTCAAGGAAAATTGATAACCTCTTAAAATATGCTCTCCTCTTGCACTTAGTGTGAACTGGAGGATCAGAAAAGAGAGAGTTATTGGTTTAATAATTTCTTGAGTATGTTCTCTTCTTGCACCTAGAGTGACCTGGAAGATCATAAAGAGAATTATTAGCCCGACTTGAAGAAAAATAAAAGATGACATGCATAGAGCAAGAGATTCTAGGGGAAGGTTTTTAGCTAGGGCCAAGAGTTCGATTTTTACAACTCCATCTACTTCAAGGAATAGAGAAGAGACACCTCCATCATCTCCAACTCACACTCCTAGCCTTAGGATTCCTGGAATTCAAGAGGCAGTAGTTGAATTAGGAGACTCTCCCACACCATCCATCGAATCTGAATTAGGAAAAGATCCTTTCTTTCCTTCTACAAGGAGACACATTGTAGTTGAAGAAGTAGAATCACCTGAAGAAGAAGAGGGAGAAATTCCTCCTCGTTCACCATTAGTAGAGGAACCAGAGGACTCTGAAGTCTCTGAGGAAACTATCATGATAGAGGAAGTAGTAAACGGATTCGGTAGAGGTAGAGGTAGAGGTAGAGGAGGAGGAGGAGGAAACAATGGAGGAGGTAGAGGTAACAATGGGGGAAAAAGGGATGGAGATAACTCATTCGGATTTCCTTTAGTCGATGAGGATTCTCGAGCAACAATGAAAAACATCTCACCATCTGTCCTCCCAAACTTTCACGGGTTAAGAAATGAGGATCCTGAAACATTTCTATTTGAGTTTGAGGTTGTATGTCGAACTTATGATTATCCGGAAGACTCTCAAAAACTCAAATTGTTTCCTTCAACATTGAAAGGAGCTGCTTTGAAATGGTTCATGGGATTAGTCACTCAATCCATTAGGACTTGGAATGATATGAAACAAACATTTTTGGATAGATACCTGGACTATTGTATGCCCACCAATCAAAAGGATGAGGTATTCAAAATGGTGCAAAGAGAAGATGAAAACTTAGAAGATTTACTTGAAAGATTTCAATACAACCTGAAAAGAGCAAAAATGAATAACCTAGATGAGGAAACCTTGAAAGCCCTTCTATTAAAAGTCATTAGAGATGAATGGATAGATATTTTGAACATGATGGGAAAAGGAGATATATCTCAACTTCCACTTCATGATATAGCAGAGCTATGTGTCCATCTCTCAAGGGGAAAATCTAAAACTGGAAAAGGGCCTAGAGATCCTTCTCTCATTAGAGCAAACAAATCTGCAACTGGATCAGTAAGTAGGGCTGAGATTGGCAACATGCTTGATGAATTCAAAACTGCTATCTTAGGGAGTCTTAGTGAGAAACTAGACACCCTTAAAAAATAAAACAAACAGAAAGCAGAAGCTGAAGCTTTGGCCATCTTTTGCCCAAAATGTAGAAAGAAACATGCTCTAAGGGAATGTCCCTTGGATGAAAAAGTTGTAGAAACATGTGTGATTTGTTCAGAAAACCATGAGACCAAGGATTGTCCTTCAATTCTTGGGCTCAAAGCTGTCTTTAAAGAAGATCCAAATACAATTGAGTCTCTCTGTTTTGTTGCAAGGAGACCTTGGCAGGGGCAACAAAACCAAGGGTTTAACAACTCTATGAACTTTCAAACCCCACCAAATTGGAATCCTTGGCAACAACCTTGGTCCCAACCTCAAAATCCTTTTCAATCATGGGTACAAGGTATGCAAAATCCTTATGGGAGATTTGCTTAATTTTATCAATATCCTCCATCTTTTCAAAACCAACAAGCTCCACAACTTCCAAATCAAAATCCAAAACTATCATTGCCATTTCCACAACAACAACAACCTTCTCAACAGAATCCAAATTCTCAACTCTTGCTTCCATTCCAACAGAAGACAAATGAATTACCTTCCCAGCCATTGCCGAACCCCAACAATAAAAACCCTCAAAATGCTTACATGGTATAAGGACAACAATTTCCTACCTATATGATTGTTCCTCTCAATGATGTACAACTCAGATCTGGTAGAGTTTTAGATAAGCCTTCTATAGATGCTCAAAAGCAAAGCATTTCTGAGGAATATTCTCTTGAAGCCAATAAAGGTTCTGAAGCATCTCTTCAAAACCCAAGCATTCAAAAAGAAAAAGAAAAAGAGTCAACCCCCACAACTCCCATAGTTGAGCAACCTGCATCTTCATCCACACCTCCTTTTCCTAAAAGACTACAAATTGACAAAGGGGTGGAAAAACAAATCTTGTTGCCTGACTATGATTTCCTAGATGAATTAAAGAATGTCTGTATCAAGATTCCCTTGTTACAAGCCATTAGAGAGATTCCTATTCTAGCAAAAACAATAAAGGAGTTGAGTCTTATAAGGCCAGGAAGGAAATCGAGAGATACAAGAAGAATCCACCTGGTAGGAAAAATTGCGGATATCATGATGGGAAAAATTACTATGCAGAAGTTTGTAGATCCCAGTAGTCCAATTGTCAAAACACATATCAATGGGGTAGAAATTCCAAATACTTTGATTGATTTAGGGGCTGCTATCAACATTATGAGTAGACAGACTATGGAAAAGCTGAAACTTCCTAATCTTCTTTTTACACCTACTTTACTGCAACTTGCAGATCGATCAATTATCAAACCAGATGGTGTATTAGAAGACATTTCGGTCTCCTTAGACTCTTGGGAATATCCAGTAGATTTTATGATTTTAACTCCCAAGAGTAATTTAGGAGGACACCCTCTCATCTTAGGAAGACCTTGGCTAGCCACAGCTGATGCTTTTATCAGTTGTAGGTCTGGGGATATGTATATTTCTGATGGTAATTTGAAAAAAAAATTCAATCTGTATCCTCCAGCAAAAGCAATTACAGAAATAGGAGATAATGAGTGGGTTGATGATGAGGATACTATACAACCTGTCTTTACCATTTTTGAAATCAGTGAAGATAGTCAAATTCTGAACACATTAGAAAACTTTGAAACATCTTCAGAATATGACCACACACAATTTCAGTTAGATTCTGACATTGAGTATCTATCATCTAGACAAATGTCTGTTTTCTCTATGGAAGAGTTTGGTAGCTCCGCCATTGAGATCTTTCTAGGTAAAACATTGAATATCAACAAAAACTTGGAAAAATAACAACAGGAAGAGCTAACCAAAATCTTGCAAAAACATTCTACTGCATTTGCATGGGAGTATACCGATATGAAAGGTATTGACCCTAAGACTTGCATTCATCACATCTATATCGAGGAAAACAGTAGACCAATCAGACAACCTCAGAGAAGGATGAATCCAAACCTTAGGGAGATAGTGAAAGAAGAGCTCCAAAAACTACTCAATGTAAACTTCATTTATCCAATTTCAGATAGCCGATGGGTTTCTCCTTTGGTTATAGTACCTAAAAAGAATGGTAAATGGAGGGTATGCATTGATTACAGGGAATTGAACAAAGCAACTTTGAAGGATCACTTTCCTTTATCCTTTATCGATCAGGTATTAGATACTTTAGCAGGCAAAAAGTATTTTTCATTTTTGGATGGTTTTAGTGGCTATAATTAGATTCAGGTAGCACCTGAAGATCAAGACAAGACCACATTTACCTGTCGATGGGGAATTTTTGCTTACCGAGTACTTCCTTTTGGATTATGTAATGCACCCGCAACATTTCAAAGGGCAGTACTAGGAATCTTTTCTGATCTAATCCATGATTGTGTAGAGGTTTATATGGATGATTTTACAGTTTATGGTAATTCATTTGAAGAGGCATTAGAGAATTTGGAAAAAGTCCTTATAAGGTGTAAAGAAACAAACCTTTCATTGAGTCATGAAAAATGCTTTATGATGTTTACTGAAGGTATTGTTTTGGGACATCATATTTTGGGGGATGGGATTAAAGTTGATAGATCAAAAGTTGAAGTCATCTCCAAGTTTCCTATTCCAAATTGTCAAAAAGATGTTAGAAGTTTTCTTGGATTTACTGTATACTATAGAAGATTTATCGAAAACTTCACCAAAATAGCATCTCCACTCTTCAAATTACTTACAAAAGACTGTGAATTCAAATGGGATCCTGATTATCAATCTGCATTTGAAACTTTGAAAACAAGAATATCTGAAGCACCCATTTTGAGAGGGCCAAATTGGAAACTTCCTTTCCATATTTCTACAGATGCTTCAGATACAGCTCTAGGAGCTGTGTTGGGTCAAAAGGATTTAGTTCCTTATGCCATTTACTACACCAGTAAAAATTTGACTCCCACTGAGTTAAACTATACTGTGACTAAAAAAGAGTTCTTAGCTGTTGTTCATGCAATCAATAAGTTTAGACATTATATAACAGGCTATGAAACTTTTGTCCATACTGATCATTCTGCAATTAGATATCTAATGAACAAACCTGTTACTAATGGCAGAGTTACAAGATGGCTCTTACTTTTACAAGAATTCAATATTACTGTGTTGGATAGACCAGGGAAACAAAATACAGTAGCTGATTTCTTGTCTAGAATCCAAAATACTAACGAAGATTCTCCCGTAGAGGATAAGTTTCCAGATGAATATTTATTTGCAGTAACTACTAAGACTCCTTGGTATGCAGATATTGCTAACTATTTGGTTACAGGGAAGCTACCTCCACATTTATTTCCTAGTGAAAAAAGAAGAATTATTCAGGAGAGTTCGAATTATTCGTGGATTTCTAATGAATTGTTTAAAACATGGCTAGATTGTGTGATCAGAAGATGTGTTCGGGAAGATGAAATGCCTAACATCCTTAAGGCATGTCATGATGAACCATGTGGTGGACACTTTGCTGACAAAAGGATGGCCTATAAAATCCTTTCTTTAGGATATTATTAGTCTTCCCTCTTCAAAGATACAAAACAATATGTCAGAAGGTGTGACAGCTGCCAAAGAGTTGGGAGACCGACTCTTTCAAATGAAATGCCATTAAAACCATAGGTACTCATCGAACCCTTTGAAAAATGGGATTTATATTTCATTAGACCCATTAATCCACCATCTAAACAGAAGAAGTATATATTGGTATGCACTGATTATGTCACTAAATGGGTAGAAGCCAAAGCATTGCCTTCTGCCACTGAAAATTCAGTTGTTCATTTTCTTTATGAGGATATTTTTACTCGTTTTGGTGTCCCAAGAGAAATTGTGACAGATCAGGGAAGTCAATTTACATCTAAGTTGATGGAGAAGATGATGGAAGAATACAAAATCAAGCACAAAAAATCTACTCCTTACCATCCACAAGCAAATGGCCAAGTGGAGTCTACAAACAAAGTTCTTGAGAGCATCATCACCAAAACTGTCCATCTACACATAAGAGATTGGGCAGAGAGGCTTCCTGAAGCCTTGTGGGCCTACAGAACTACATGGAGGAACACAACAAGCATTCTCCCTATGAACTTGTTTATGGGAAAGAAGTCCTGCTCTCCATTGAATTTCAAGTCAAGACTTTCAAGATGGCAGTTCAGTTGGGGATGAATCTTCAGAAGCCCAAAAGCACAGAATGGAGCAGCTGAATGAGCTAGATGAGATCAGACAAGAAGCAATCCTAAGAACTGATCTAGTTCAACATCAAAGAGCTAAGTGGCATGACAGATACATCAAAGAGAAAAAGTTTCAAGAGGGAGATTGGGCACTACTATTTGATTCCAAGTTTAAAGACTTCAAAGGTAAATTTCAGACTCATTGGCTTGGGCCATATGAGATTGACAAAGTCTTTAGCAATGGAGCGGTAAGAATCAAGACCATTGATGAATTTCAAACTCCTCTCATTGTGAATGGACACCGATTGAAAATTTATCATAAGCCACTCTCAAAAGAGGAATTTGTCAAAATGTTTCAAGATAATTCTGCAATAAGGCTAGTGAAGAAGAATTCTTCTTCCCCACCAGCCTAGCCTTTGTCTCTTTCAATTAAAAAATAATAAAATAAAAAATAATAATAATTTGTATAAGACTGAAAACCAATCATAGATTGGCGGTCTTATACAGAAAATGTAGAGTGAAAATCAGGGACACCTGACACTATATTTTCCAAAAAAAAAAATCTCTCTTCTCTCCTTCTTTTTCCATCTTCACTCCACCTCATCTGCCATTCCACTCCATCTCCATCTCATTTTCATTTCACTTCACTCCGCTTCACTTTCACTCCATTCCACTCATTTCATCTTCATTTCATCAATAAAAGTCCCTTTCAGGACTATTTTCACTCAGTTAGTTATTATCTAACTATCTTTGTTCAGCTAAGAGGGTGCTGTGCAGTTTTTGCAGCGGGTAGCAGTTTCCGCAGCCACCACTCTGTTTTTCAAATTCACAGTCAAAATGTTAGTGCAATAATCATGAAAATGCAAGTGTAATTGAGCATATGCTATGAAGACATGGAGCATCTCCAAGACATCAAGGAAGAGCAGTTGGTTAAAAGCTATGAGCAAGAAATGACAAGGTTTCCAAAGGTATGAGCAAATGTTTTTAATCAAATAGCAATTAAAGTCATGATTATGCATAGTTATCAAACCATAAAAGCTCTACTATGTGCAATGATTGGTACGATAGCTCCATTACCCACTCCCATCCCACGATATTATTCCGCACACCATTCATTCATTTCTTAACGGTCTCATGATTGATTTTCGGGTTTGAACTCATAGTCAACTGCACTTTCATTTACCACTTGTACTCATGAGATGTGACCTATCCCATTATGGCTCCTCTCCACCGCATTTTCCGCAACCATCCATTAAAACGTGTAATATTTCGTACGCAACCATCCTCTTCACATACATCTGCATTTCATCTTGTGAACTCATTTGCGGCTTCTCATCCTCTGTTCCACCTGTAATCCCGAAGCATTCTCGTTACCTGCTATCCACCTACCGATTGCAGCCACTGCATTTTACCATAAACCCTGCAACTGAGCCACCTTCCCTCTGCTAAACCCTTACACGCAATTGAATTTCCAGTTGAAATTCAAAACAGAGGAAGGAATGGGAAAATTACTAAGGGTAGAACCAGAAGGACCGAAATATTTAGAAGGTTACCCTCAAGCAAAAGATTTGCTGAAGAAAGCCAAATGGTTACGCTTCATCCAAAAGTTTAAGGGCTATAATAAAGAGGTAACCAAAGCTTTTGCACGGTCTTTCGATGGCCAAATGGTGGAGATTGGAGACTTGAAGCTCACGGTGACTGAAACAATAGTAGCAGCTGCCATAGGCTTACCCCAGGAAGGTGAGTGATGGTTCAAAAACAAAAGCATGGATGAACAGGGATGGAGAATTATGCTAAGAAACCCAGGTATGGACACCACTGTGTTTACGAAAGGAATTCCTGTTCATGCATTGAAAGAAGAATGGGCCAGTCTACTGTTAGTTATCCAAAAATTTATCACTTGCGAAGGACGCTTTGGTTCAATGTATATGTACCATGCTAGACTGTTGATGAATTTCTTAGAGAGTCAAACTCTTAATTTGCCTTATTTCTTACTGTTGAGTTTGAAAAAGATGAGTATTACAGTCCAAAAACACATAGGAAATATAGAACCTCATCTATATCATCATGGACTTATAAAGATTCTCATTGAGGACCAACTAAAGAAAAACAAAGATACCTAGGAACAATTCTTGATAAGAAACTACTTTCAAGAGCCATCTGAGGCATCTGAAAGTAGTACACCAAAGACACCAAGAAAGAGTAGGAGAAAAGAAAAGAGTGCCATAATCCAAGACTCTCCTACTACAGAAACTCAAGAAGTTGGTCAAAAAGAAAAAGAGAACAGAACTAAGGACAAGAAACAGAAAAAAGTGAAAGGCAAAAGAAACATACAAGAAGTCTACCAATCACCTGAGCCATCTATAGAGGAAGATTATCAAACACTGTCGGAGAGATTAGTGCATCTTCAAGAACAGGCTGCTATAGCAAAGAAAAAGGAAAAAGGGAAACAGAGCATACAAGAAGGGAGTACTAGTCCACCATACTTAAGGAGAAGCACCAGGCTAAGAGGGAAGGGGAGTAAAACACAAGTAAAACGGCCCCACTTCATTGACTTGGGTGGGGAAACACCCGAGAAACCTCCAGCTGGCCGTAGTCCACCTCGTCCTCAGCCAAGTATTGAAACTAGTCCTCCACATATTGATGAAAGCCCTTCTCGGCCAGAGCTAGAGAGCAGTCCTCCTCCTCCACAAGATTTTGAACTCAGTCCAAGAAAGACACCTGAAATAGATCCCAGTCAACAGGAGGTATATGACTACCTGGAATCTTTAGAAAAATCAGCTGCAGGTCCGAGTACCACTCTGCCCCACATGACATCAGAGGCACAAGTTCAATCCTTAAAGCAGGAGGTATTTGAATTAGAGGTTCTAAACAGGCATATCAAGCAAGAAAATGAAGCACTCAAGGAGCAGAGCAAAGTAGATAAAATTATTCATGATAACACTATGCTTCATTTGGGACTATGGCAAAAGAAAAACAAGAAACTAAAGAAAAAGTGCAGAAAGTTGAGCAGAGAATTGATCAATCTCAAATTCATATGTCTAATAAGGAAACCCAGGATGGTGGTAGCACCAAAGAAGAAGAAAAGAGGGCTATATGTCCTAGCAGAGGCTTCAGAACATATGGATTAGAGGGGAATGACTAAATTTTGGTTGCATGAGGACATGCAACACCTTCACAGTGGGGGAATGTTGAGTCCCAAACCTGCATCTTCCCTATATACCTTTTTAGCCTTCTTTTCCATTTATTTGATCCACCAAGCTATCAAATCATTGAATATTAGTCTAAAAAGAGCTTATGAAATGGTTTCCTAACTATGTTTATGACTGCTGTTTGATTTAGATTTTTGTTCAAGCAGCTGTGGAAAATTGTCACTTTCCGCAGCCAGCTTAAGTTTCCACAGCCATTTTGTTAAAGACTATGCTACAGGTGTCCAATGGAGAATCCGGCCACATGGGCAAGCTGCAAATGACATGTACATGGAGCGTGTCCCCTCAGTTCAGCCGAATCACTCACAAACAGCCATGGTCAAAGACGGTCAAAGGAGGGGTCAAACCAAGAGTTTTGCGGTGGCACGGCTCTGTTTTTCCCACGTGAAGGTTTGCGTGGCAAGATCCTCAATTTCCGGAGGTGTGCCAACACCTGTGGATCAATCCGTGAACTGAATCGAGCAGCCACCACTCCATGGATTTAACTGTCATAATTACCATACCGCTAGATCTCAGGCCGTGGAGATTTACGTGTCTGTTTGGCAGCGTAGAATCTAGGAATTAGTTATAGCATTTTCACTTATAAATAACGCGTTATCAAACACTTGACAGTTAGCTTTTTATATGTAATCTTGATTGTGTTTTACGAGCCACTGTACCGTGCTCTATTTCTATGTTTTTACTGCACTTTAATATATGAGAAGACAACATTCTTGAGTTCCATTTGTGACTGAGTATTGATTGGCTGAGGTTGCAGAGGGCCCCTGTACACCAAAGCCCTGTATCTACTGTATAATTTCTCGCCTTCTTTCATTATGTTACTGATTTTATAATTAGTTTCCTGTATATATATTTCCTGATGTTTATAACTAACTGCTGTTCATCTTTTCTTTTTATGCTTTCTTATGGTTGCTAGCTGATCAGTCTTTGTCTTTCAGGTTCTTGTAGGCAGCCCAGACAAATTACATATTTTTAGTGACTACTGACATGAGATCATCTTGTCCTTTCTACTGATTCATTTACTGAGTTTTAATTCCAGCATTGTCATTTCTTTCAATTTTTCTTTGCTTATTTACTTTTCTGCCACTTAGATATCATATTACTCATATGTTTATGATTTCCTTCCTATAGCTAAGCGACTCAATTAGTGAGGAATCAGAATATTATTTGATGTAGTATGATTTAGTTTGCTTTCCTGCAAGTTAGAGATTAAATTACTTATGTCATTTTCAAGAATTGAAATATGAATGAGTAGTTAAATCTTAGTTTCCTTTTATGCAATTTGATTTCCTGCAATTTAGATATCATATTACTCAGCTTGTTTATGATTACTTCCTATAGCCGGAGCGAGTCGAAAGGTGAAGGGTCAGAATGTGGGTTGAAGTAGTGTGATTTAGTTTGCTTTTCTTTTAGTCTTTGAGTTGCTTTGGGTTCAGTTTTTTTATTTTCTTTTCATACAACAGTAAGGATATTGGGCCATTGTCACTAGTTCACTGTTTTGGTACATTTATTTCCTTTTGAGAATTGATTTCATCACAGTCAGTTTGAAACCTTCTTTTTGAGAACTTTAAAGTTTGGAAAATCATTGTAGAAATCACCATTACCATCCATACTTGAATCATTGTAGAAATCACCATTACCATCCACACTTGACTTTCAATTTCGCCATCTCACACTAGGGAATCCACAGAAGATAAACCCAAAAACAAACTAAAAACTCAAAAACGACAAAGAACTAAGAAATCAGTTATCTTGCATATACAGTGCACTTCATTTCAGCAGTTTACGACCCCCGGATTGACATTTTAAATAGCAATTTAGGACACACTAAATTGACCAAACAATTATTAATATTGTAAAAAGGAAAAAAATTGTTATAAATGATGATAATAATGAAAGAATATCTCACATTAAATGTTAATTTTAATATACGAGAGTTCTTAGTTAACTTGGATATTTATTGATACTATATTCATTACTCCATGACCAAGGTAGAGATCATAACAACTAATTTATAGTCGATCATCGATTAGTTAACCTTTCACTTTAAATATCCAATGTTGTGCATAGTCTAACTAATAGATTAAATGATCATTTTCCGAACACTTTATAATATTCTAATACTTTTTCTCCAAAATCATGTAGATATTTAAAAAAAACATAAGTTTAAGTTGTTTAATATGAAAATATCTAGTGTCTTAGGGTTTTTCAGGGCGTTGAATCTATTTTTGCATTCAAAAGTGCATTTAAAAAAATAAGAAATCATAATATTACTAAAATTTGTATCTAACCAAAAATTCATTTTGTATATGAGTTAGACGACTCCTCTAATATTGTACACAGAATGACCAAAATAATAAATTTTCATAAATATTTGAATTAATTTTATGACAAACACTATTCACTAACAAGTTTAGAGCTTTTTTAGTCAACTCTGACATAATGTAATATTTAAATTTACAATTTTAAGATTTTTTTCAAGTTTTAAAATAGACTTATTTACATAATAATATCATGAATAGATACCATGGATTACTCAATACCACCAACTTATATCCATCTTAACCCTGGATTTACCAAGTCACAAGATGGATCAAATCTATTTTCTTTTTAAACGAGGTTTGTATGTCAAGATATTTGATCTAGATTGGTTTAATTACCAGCCTAGATCCATCTTAATTCTGGATCTACCAAGTGCCAAGTGGGATCAAATATATTTTCACTCTAAAATAGGTTTGCACCTCAAGACATTTGATCCCCCTTTGGTAAATCCGAAGTTAAGATGGATCTAGGCTGGTTTAATTATTAATAAGTGATAATTATTAATTATTATTTTTTGTCGTTCAAAATTGATTTCATTAGATTTTCAACAAGATGCAGCTTACAGAGTTCATCTCGATAGTCCCCTCTCTCTCATTCTGACCAGACTTTTGAGACTGGGGTCTGGAAAATACCAAAAAAGACAACTTACATACATTATTTTCGGGAGGCTTTCTAGCCTTAGCATATCTGAAGTTAACAAAAAAGAAGCCATAGCTGACAACAACATATCAAGGGGGGGGGGATACAGTGCGAGCTGCAAAGAAACTGACTTGATCATGCATATGGAAATCGATATGTTCCACCCTCGCTTCCAGACTGTGAATATGGTCATTCGTACGACGGTGATGGCGTCAGAGACTGTCTAACTGCTATAGAATTTCATTTTGGCTATACTGAATGTCATTGAAGTAAGCCATAATTTCGTTTCTGTCTTCATACCCGTGGTCCCTGGATATACATATTAATTTGTTTGTGTAAGAGTTGTTCATCTATAGATTCCATTTGGACTGAAGCTAATACATGACCAGGCGAATGAGCTGGAGAGGGAGTCTCAGTATCCTCAGATTCTTGGCTACCCGACATGCCCGAGGATGCATTAAGACCAGGCTCAAGACACCTCCCCTGAAACTGCTACCCACCCCCGCGATGAGGGCGACCCTGTTGACAAGGCATGGAGAAGAGGGTTGAGCCAACTAGATGGTAGAGGCAAGCCCTCGAAGGAGTAGAAATAGAGCACCTGTAAAACCCAACACAAGTACGAGAACCACAAAACCACCCCAAAGGAGAAGACTGCACTGGGGCACTCAATACCCACTCTCTGAAGTAAGACAAACAAACAACTTCCCAAACCGGAAGGAGGAGCGGTAAAAAATGATTCCACCACCCTAACCTCCCTCCACCATAGAAAATACAACCACAATTAAACCAGAAATAACACACGAGCCACTCCCTAGTCACCCCAAAGTTGTCCTCACACCATGAGACACCTAGGAGAGACCACGAAGCGCCTGCATCCTTGCACCCACCCAGAACTGGATAAACAATCTTTGGAACATATAGACAATCAAAGAATTCAAGAGACACAAATTTCTTACCCCACTCAGAGTTTTGAATGCCCGAAGAGAGGATTTTTCTGAGCACGAGCCAATGACAGGCCAAAGCTTGGTGTCGACTCAGTTCGTGCCTGTTTTCATGCTCGAGTCCCTAGGACAGAGCAAATGATAAATTCCAAACCGCACCATAGAGCCTCTAACCTCCACAACATGTTAGGTCCCTATAATTCTAGTGATTCCCCATTACTATTGTCATTGTATCACTTATTGTTATTGTTGTGTCCCTATTGTCCCCATATTGTTATTATTGTGCACCATAAAAGCCCATTATTGTTATTTTTATGTCCTTATATCATTATTATTAGGTCGGCTTTGGTTATATTGTGACCCCTTAGACTCCTATATATAGAGAGGAGGTTTTGTCATTTGTATCATCCAAGAATTGTTCATTTATGTAATGTAAGGAGGTTTCCCCCTCGAAGAGGCTTATTTCTAAGGCGTTTATCTATTTTTTCTATATTTTTGTGAGCTAGATTCATAACATTTGGTATCAGAGCTTTGGATTTTAGGGTTTTGCTGCTCCAAACAGATCATCGTGGCATTTTCGCTATAACTTTTTCACTACGAAGTTTCAGAATCTGAAAAAAAACCCATTTGAGAAGAAATCGGTCTGAACCTTGGGTCTGAACTTTAGATCTTTTCTCGCTATAGTTTTGGAGATATGATCTGAGGAAGTAAGGGTTTTTGCAGACTCCCAAATTACATTCTAAACAAGTGACCTTGGGAAAATCGTCATAACTTTCTCTCTAAGCATTAGATTGAGATTTCGTAAGAAGCTACAGAAAGAGGACAGACTGTACTCTTCTGTATATTTTTTTTAGACCCAAAGGTTGAAACAATAACACGTGGTACTTCATACAAGGTCACTTTATTGAAAAAGTATATAAGTAGGTCATCTTGGGAGGTGGGGCATAACTCTTTCTTGGAGAATCCAATTTCGATTAGACTGGTGGAATTGGAAAGAGGGAATAGAGGGATAATGGAGGTTGCAATTTCATACCTTAGAGATCTGAAATTACAAAGTTATATTCGTTTCAATATTGAGCTCCTACAAAGTGAAAAAAATGTGTCTAGTTTTTTTTAAATTTTTGCATAAGTTTGGTTTGAAAAATTAGTATGAAGGAATTCAAAGGGCATAGTGAAGCGTTATTATCAGTAATTGATGCCTCGAAGAAAGAAAATGGAAACACCTAGTAAGCAACTTGAAAGCTCTATCATGACTCATGAAGAAGAGGAATAAATGTAACATGAAATATCAAAATTACGAGACCAAGTGCAACAAATTTCACTCACACAAAAAGTAACAGAAGCTAAGATGGATGGTTTAAAGAAAGACGTAGAAGCTAAGATGTATGGCATGGAAGCTAAGATGGATGGTTTAAAGAAAGGCGTAGAAGGTAAGATTGATGGTTTAAAGAAAGGCGTAGAAGCTAAGATGGATGGCATGGAAGCTAAGATGGATGGCGTGGAAGCTAAGATGGATGGCGTGGAAGCTAATATGGAAGATTTGAAGACAGATTTGAAAAAAATTATACAAGAAATGCTTACTAATGGAAAAAGGGTAGTAAAGGAAACTCATGATGAGAACAAAATAAATGTTAATCATGATTTCATAGACTCTAACGTTGGATCGAAGAACCACCATGTTCCAAATATTGATATGAGGAAGTTTGATGGCAAAGATCCCGCAACATGGATACTACAGATAGAGCAATTTTTCGATCTCCATAATGTCCAAAACACACAAAGGTATGCATTGCAACTTTATTTTTGGAACCAAATCATTTTGTATGGTATCGATGGCTTTGCTCTCGTAAACAAATTGTCAATTGAGCTATTTTTACGGATGAAATGATAGCACATTACGAGGATACAAAAAGCAACACTTTTTTTAGCCAATTGATAAATCTCAAACAAAAGGGTTCAATAATGGAGCACATTGAGGACTTCCAAAATTGAATATAAGGGTAAAATATATTCCAGAGGAGCATAGGATTGATGTGTTCATAGGGACTTTAAAGGATAACATCCAACATGAGGTTCACCTTTGGGAACCTGATTCATTGGAGAATGCGTTTAGGTTGGCAAGAAAAATGGAAAGAAAAATTATGGTGACAAGGAAGCCTACCACTCACAATCATAAATATGGAGGTGTTTTTTCCCGTAGCCATCCACAACCTACAAGGTTGACACCACAAAAATTGGAAGAAAAAGGAGCAAAAGGGCTTTGTTACAGTTGTGATAGCAAATACAATAAAGGTCATAAGTGTGCTGAGAATAAATTATTTTACATAGATTGTGAAGAGGAGGAAGAAAATGAACAAGAAATGTCAAAAGAAAAGGATATACACCAGGAACAAACCATAGATAAAGAAGAAATGAATCCGACCATATCTTGTAATGCATTGGCTAGAATTACCACTCCTCAAACTATCAAGATAGAAGGGCATATCAAGAAAAAAAGGTAATAGTGTTGATTGATTTGGGAAATGCCCATAATTTTATTCATTGTAAGATAGCCAATGAATTGAATTGCTTCCTATATCCAACACCAGAGTGTCAAGCGATGGTTGCAAGTGGTGGAACCATAAATTGCTCAGGAAAGTGCCATAATATCAAGCTATCCATGGGAGAATATGTATTGAATAGCCCAATGCTTTCCATTCCAATGGGTGGTGTTGATGTTGTACTAGGAGTCCAATGGCTACAATCCTTGGGTACAATAGCTTTTAATTTCAATAACTTTTCATGAAATTTTATTTAGAAGGAAAGGAAGTTGAATTAAGGGGTATCACTGGGAATCTGGGAAGGATAACTAGCTCTAACGGAATGACAAAGCTTCTCAAGAAAGAATAATGAGGCATAATTGCACAATTATGTTCACTAGAGGTTCCCACACCGAAATCATCTATTTTTCCAGATCTCCAAAAAGTCTTGGAAAATCATTCTAGGGTATATGAGACTCCCAAAGGCCTCCCACCTATTCGTGATCATGATCATGCTATACATTTGATTCTAGGAAATTTTCCTCCAAACATCAGGCCTTACAGATATCCCTATGCCCAAAAGAGTGAAATTGAACATATGGTTGCAGAAATGCTAGAGGCTGGTATAATTCAACCTAGTCAAAGTTCTTTCTCTGCTCCAATAGTATTAGTTCACAAGAAGGATGGATCATGGCACATGTGTCCAGATTATAGGGAGCTCAAAAAGCTCACTATTAAAGATAAATTTCCCATTCCTATCATGGATGAATTATTGGATGAATTGCATGGATCAATTTACTTCACCAAGTTGGATCTTCATTCAGGATATCATCAAATTAGAATGAAGACTGAAGACATTCCAAAAACAACATTTAGAACTCATGAGGGTCATTATGAATTTTTTGTCATGCCTTTTGGCCTTACCAATGCACGTTCTACATTTCAAGGTTTGATGAATTCCATTTTCAAACCCTTCCTTAGAAAATTTGTGTTAGTATAATTTTTTGATGATATACTAATATACAACAACTCTTGGAAGGATCATGTTCAACATGTTGACAGGGTGCTCAAACTATTGGAGGATAAACAATTATATGTAAAAAGCTCCAAATGTTTCTTTGTAGTACAAGAGGTGGAATATCTGGGTCATATTGTATCTCATGAAGGTGTTAAGGTAGACCCTAGCAAAATTAAAACCATTAAGGAATGGAAAATCCCCACATCAATAAAGCATCTACGAGGATTTCTCGGGTTGACAGGGTATTATCGCAAGTTTGTTAAGAATTATGGGAGCATAGCAACACCTCTAACAACATTATTGAATAAAGATGCATTTTCATGGACTCCAGAAGCAACAAAGGCCTTTGAACATCTTAAAGTGGCAATGTACCAAGCACCAGTCTTAGCTACACTGGACTTCACAAAAACCTTTATTGTGGAATGTGATGCCTCATGAAATTGAATTGGTGCTGTTTTAATGCAAGAAGAAAGACCCATTGCTTTTGAAAGTCATCCAATCAAAGGAAAGTATTTACACAAAGCTATTTATGAGAAGGAAATGTTGGCAATACTACATGCACTTAAGAAATGGCAACCCTACCTAATGGGAAGACACTTCAAGGTAAAAACGAATCATGATAGTCTTAAATACTTTTTAGAACAAAGATTATCTTCAGAAGAGTAGCAAAAATGGGTCACAAAGATGTTGGGTTATGACTTTGAAATCATCTACAAAAATGGGAAGCAAAATGTTGTGGCAGATGCACTCTCAAGAAAGGATGAGGATGTGGAAGAATTTCTTTGCGCCATTTCTATTATCCAACCAAATTGGATAAACGAAGCAAGGGATGAATGGAAGAATGATGAAGATGTGTGGGCACTCATTCAAAAGTTACAACAAGATACAAGTACATTTGATAGATTTAGCTGGAAAAATGATTTGTTATGGTACAAAGATCGGTTATACCTATGTAAGAATTCCCAACTCAAACAAAAGATTCTTAAGGAATTGCACACCTCTCCCTTAGGAGGGCATTCAGGATTTCTAAAAAATTACCACAAGGTTAAGAAGGATTTTTTTGGGATGGCCTTAAATCGGATATTCAAAAGTTTGTGGTGGAATGTTTGGTTTGCCAACAAAATAAAGTTGAAACAATTAAGACCCCAGGTCTATTACAACCTTTATCCATTCCAAGCCAACGTTGGGAGGAGGTTTCAATGAATTTTATCATAGGTTTACCTAAGTCCGAAGGAAAGAGTGTTATCATGGTGGTAGTTGACAGACTTACCAAGTATGCACACTTTTGTGCATTATCTCATCCATTTAAAGCGAGTATAGTTTCTACTGCATTTATGGAAACAATTCAAAAGCTACATGGAAACCCAAAGATTATTGTAAGCGACAGAGATCCCATTTTCATTGGAAATTTTTGGACAAAATTATTTTCTTGTCTTGGTACTCAGTTAGATCATAGCTCATCTTATCATCCCCAATCTGATGGGAAAACGAAGATAGTAAACAAATGTTTGGAAGGATATCTTCGTTGGATTGTATCTGATAAACATACATAATGGGTCAAATGGTTGCCTCTAGCTGAATGGTGGTATGACACTTCCTTCCATACTGCAACAAAAATGACCCCATTTATGGCACTTTATGGATATCATCCACCATCCATCACATCATATTTAAGAGAAAATTGTAAGGTGCAAGCAGTGGAAGATCACATCGAGCATCAACAACAAGTTCTCCAACTCTTAAAGGATAACCTCACCTTGGCACAAAATAGAATGAAAAAACAGGCATATCAACATCATAGCGAAATAAGTTTTGATGTAGGTGATTGGGTATTCCTACGACTACAACCATATAAACAAATGTCCCTCAAGCAAGCTAAGAAGGATAATAAATTATCACCAAGGTATTATGGTCCGTACAAGGTGTTGCAAAAGATAGGTACTATGGCATACAAATTGGAGCTTCCTACAACTTCTCGAGTGCACCTAGTTTTCCATGTGTCATGCTTAAAGAAGGTTATAGGTAACAAGCTCCCAGTTCAAACAATATTGCCAGAACTTGATGAGGAAGGAAAAATCATATTGGAACCTGAAGCAGTCAAAGAAACAAGAACTTGACAGCTACAAAATTGATAAATTTTAGAGTATCTCATCAAGGGGAAGAACTTACTTGTTGAAGATTCAACATGGGAGGATGAGAATTTTATACAAAAGCATCCAGAGCTACTCAAGCAATGAGGACAACACTTTTTTGAAGGAGAGGGGCATGTTAGGTCCCTATAATACTAGTGATTCCCCCATTACTATTGCCATTGTATCCCTTATTGTTATTGTTGTGCCCCTATTGTCCCCATATTGTTATTATTGTGCCCCATAGAAGCCCACTATTGTTATTTTTATGTCCTTATATTATTATTGTTAGGTCGGCTTTGGTTATATTGTGAACTCTTAGACTCCTATATATAGAAAGGAGGTTTTGTCATTTGTATCATCCAATAATTGTTCATTTGTGTAATGTAAAGGAGGTTGCCCCCTCGAAGAGGCTTATTTCTGAGGCGTTTATCTATCTTTTCTATCCTTTTGTGAGCTAGATTCATAACACAACACCTCTCAACCAAGGCTGAAATCCCAAGGAGTCACCATGAATGCAGATCCACATACCTCGCTTGCCAAAATTCATTGCTCGAGCTTCGCACTGGACTGCGTTCTTTATCCATGGGGAGAGAAAGATCTTCGCTTGTACCGGCTGAGTGAATACCCAGATTTCACATGATGTAGAATTAATGTGCGCATGGAGCCAAAGAAGGTCCCAAGGTCACTCATTTGACACCTGTGTTGATGTTTGGTCACCCCCATTGGGGGGATAATTATTAATTTTATTTTACTTTATTTATTTATTTTTATTTTTATGTAATTTGACCTAACCAAAATGTTTTGATTAATAATGATAATTAATTAATTAATTAATTTGTATTTGTATTTGTATTTTTATTGTTGTGTAATTTGAATTAGTCAAAATGTTTACATAATATAACATCACATAACATAAACTTACAACATCTCTTCCATACTGAGTTGGAGAGCCAGTGCAATTAATTATAATTATAACCATAATTATAACTATTACTTTTATATTTTATTTTCATTTTTATTTTATTTATGCCGATAAGCATGTCTATTTTGGAATAGGTCTTCCACAATTTTAATTAATTATCAATAAGTTATTAGTTGGATGGTAGGGATTTAACTTTCGTAGAATATTCTTGGTAGTATACAAAAATTAAAAATTAAGTTTTATTTTCAAAGTAGTTATGTTTATTTATTTATTTTTAAATTCATTAATTTAAAAAAATGCAGTATGAACAAGGTCATATGAAATGCATTATGGTTTTTTTGGGCATGTGGTATAGATTAGCCATGGTATTGTAACAAAGCCTATTTACATATTAAGAATCTCCATGAGAAGGTGTGGGTGAATCTCCATGCTTAAAAACACTGTTGCATTTTTTTTTTAATATATTAGGTTTAATTTATATATTAACTCTTTTTATCATTGATAATAACAATTATTATTTTAATTAAAGTTATAATTTAATAATTTATTTATTTTTATTTGTTTTAAGTAACTTAAGATCTAAGATGAAGTAAGTGTTTTGATGCTTATTATGGATTCATGCCTATTGGCATTTACCAATCATTTAATTTATATGGTTGTGCTAATTTTATTTTGACCTAGTTAAAATGTTTATAGGACATTGCATACATTATAAAATCTCTACCATATTGCATTTGAGAGTGCCTCTCGACACGATGAGTATATAAACCACCACTAATAAACTCATTAATAATTGAATCAAAATTAATTAAATATAATACTCTCCTTATTCTATACCATGAAATTATTTAATATTATATATTAAACAACTTTCATTTAATATGAATTTGTTTAATTATTATATTTATGTTTGTCAAATTTAATATACATATTTTATAAATGCATGGGCTAACTAATTGACCAAATGGTCTTTTTCACGACACATTTTCTGCTCAATTTTGCCCAAAATCAAGTAGAGATTTTTTAGAATCATAAGTTTAAGTTGTTTAATCTACAAATTTCGAGTGCTTGAGGGGTTTTATAGGGTGTTAAATCCATTTATGCATTCAAAAGTATATTTTAAATAACAAAAATTCCCAATCTTGCTCGAAATTGTGTTGATAGATTCTAGCCAAAAAACCATTTCTTCTATTAGTTAGACTCGACCATTTCTAAATTATGAATTTATATTTTATATTATTTACACACTTCCTTTACTTAATTTGTAAAAAATGCTTCTTATTTAATAGTTTTTTAGATAAATCAAAATCAATAATATCAATTATTAAATAAAATAGTATTAATATATGAGAGTGGAGATTTCCACAATTATTCATATTGTTAGAATCTTTTGGAAATAAAATGTGTAGGTGTTTACCTTGTTTGATGTTTCAGATGGGCACTCCACCCATAATTAGAAAGTAAACAAATGATAAGAGTAATTGTTGATCAAACGTTAAACATTGATATTAGTCAAGAGATTAGATTAACGATAAAAAAAAATAAACTATTAAAATAAACGATCAAAAGGTTATTAAATTATTAAATGAATTAATGAGTGGTCAAAAGGTTACTAAATTATTAAATTGGTTAATAAGCGGTCAAGTATAAATAAATGGTAAAAATGGAGAAAAATGTTAAGGGAAGGGGGTTGTTAGATAAATAGAGAAATTGGATTATTAAAATGCACTTTTGAATGCATAAATGGATTCAACACCCTAAAATACTCCTCAGACCCCTCCCCTCAGACACTCTAACTTCGTAGTTTAAACAACTTAAACTTATGATCCTAGCTTGTATCCCATTTCATAATACTCGAATCATAAGGGAGCCTTGGAGATCGAAAAGCACCCTAATAACTCAACAAGGCAGATGGAAATAATCTTATCCCTACATGGAAACTGACAATCCATCAACTTACTCTATAGTTATGTCATTCTAACCCCCCTCCCACTCCAACTCATATTTTTGTTTGTTTGTTGATATATGTATATTTTTGCTCCCTCCCAGTTTCAAAATCCTTATTTTTATCGTCATTCTACTCTCATACCTTTTTTCTCTATTATCCCCCCTCCTTTTCAAGATTTCCCTCATCCATTCATTCAATATTATATAGTCCACACACACACACACACACACACACACACACACACACATATATGATCCAAATGAACTTAGCGACCCACCCCACATGGATAAACCTCTAGGGGTCTACGACTTTTCCTCTTCTCCGTAAACCAGGTCACAACTGGAGGGATTATAACCTTATATCTCTCAGTTTTCTTAAGACTCACATTACTTTGATTACCAATTGAACTGCCCCTTCAGACATTTTTTTTTTCCAAAGAAAAAAAACGAACTTTTTATATAATCGATAAAAAGTTACAAGTATATGCAAGTGCATTCAGTTTGCTTGTATGAGCAGATCATACAGCTGATCCAGAGAAAAGTCTGCCTTCTCTGTACCAAAACAAAAGAAAATACTCTGGACATCTGAGTCAAAAAATTCATCACCCGTCCAGTTACTTTCTACACACATCCATAAGTACAAAAAAAGGCCAAGTTCCAGAACGCGTATCTACTCTTGGGTCTCCTCGATGAGGAAAACAACCCATATATGGAATATAGATACCGTGGAGGAATAGAAAAAAAGAACCAACAGTTTGTCAAAAGACCGACTGTACATACATCCGGTTACATCAGATAAGTAGTAAAAATAAAAACAGAAATATAAAAATAGCAGCACAGACTAAACGTAGGGAGGTTGATCCGACACACGGATCTGATCACGATCTTGTTCAGCTATTTTCCAACTGCCCATAGTTTGCTGTAAACCATCTTTAGAAAGCCTGTCTGTAGATTCATTTCGGTCCTTGTAAATATGGCCAATTGAAAAAACATTAAAAGAACGCTTTAAATTCAAGATTTCTTCTAAAAGAGGTCCCAGCCTGTAATTTTGGCATCTACTTTGTCCATTTACCCACTTTACAACATTTAAGGAATCCCCAAAGATTTGACTGTGAAGATGTTCCTGTGAATAAGCTAGCAAAGAAGAATAAGGCGGAAAGTTTAGCAAAATTGTTTGTTCCGCTGTCTAGGCCCACTGAAGCTCTTAAAGAATGATTTTCATTTAGGTGTATGATTATCCCTGCTCCTGCTGAGTTGTTCTGAGAGGCCCCATCGAAGTAAGCCCATGGGATCCCTGCTTTGATTTGTTCTTCTCTGCTCTCTTTAGTATTCCTTGCCTCCTCTGAATCTGGGATATTAGATAGGATAGCAGTACATTGGAGAGCAATAATTTCAGCGAGGTTTCTTTGTCTGTAAAGATACACCTGTTCCTTTCTATCCAGATGCCCCAGCAAATGATGGGGGGAAAATTCCGTAGATTTCCATCTGTATACTGCCTCCACCATTTTCCCCAGGCCATGGATATATTATCACCATTCCAGTTCAGCTGCTTTTGTAAGAGGTTCTGGACCTCTCCCCATATTATTTTAGCAAAGGGACATTTTATGAACAGGTGGTTTATCGCCTCCGAGTCAGCTTTACATAAGGGGCATCTCCCCGGTCCTTGCTTGAATCTGGACTGGAGAATATCCCATGTTGGGATTTTCCTTTTTAGAGGACACCAGAAGAAAAGCCTGGCTTTTTTGGGGCATTTAAGTTTCCATAACTGCTTGACCCACCATTCCGGTTCTTCCCATCCTTTTTTTGTCATTAAGAATTTGTACCCAAACTTTGGATAGTAAGCCCCAGATTCCGCATGAGCCCAAACCAATCGGTCCGGGTTGTCTTTCAGTCTTACATTTGATCTGTTTAGTTCCTGAGTGAAAACCTCCCACTCGTTCCACCAGTAGGGTCTGAGATCTAATTCTTCACCAAACTTCCATGCTTGCCCCTAGATTGTGGATTGACCGATCTTCTCAACCTGATTCAAATAGAGAATGTCCTTTGATTCCAGATGTTTGATTAATCCAGGGGAAAGAGAAAACTGTCCATTGCAGCCAACCCATGGGTCTTTCCCTATTCTCAGATTTTCTCCATTTCCAACCTGCCAAGCCAATCCTTGTTCAATAATTTTAAATGCCTCTGTAGTAGCTTTCCATACCACCGAAACATTCCTTCCTTTCTTATTTGGATTTCTGATCCATTCTTCCAGAGGAACAGGATCTACATATTTCCGCTTTACCACTCTTGTCCACAAGTTTTCTGAGTTGATGAGATTCCACCCAGATTTTGCGGCCAATGAAAGACTAAAGTCATACAGATTTTTTATTCCCCATCCTCCCCATTCTTTTGGCCTTGCCACTTTCTCCCATGCAACCCAGGGAAGGACTGAGTCCTCCTTTGATCCAGACCACAGGAATCTGCTGCATATTCTTCTGATCTTGTGTAGAATCCCTTTAGGAACCCAGGTCAAGGCTGCCCAGAACACCGGCATGGCTTGGAGGACAGATTTTACTAGAGTCAATCTACCAGCTCTAGATAGCCACTTGTAGCTCCAATGTGTGATTTTTGCCTCGATTTTTGCCACCAACCAGTTCCAATCTTGCTATTTGTACGTGTTTGGCTTCAGCTAGAAGCCCAAATACTTAAAAGGGTTTTCCATGTTGTTTATTTCAAACGGAAAGATAGATGTGATTAGGTTTACCTCATGTCTATTGAAACCTTCCATAATGAGCTGAGATTTCCTAAGATTTACCTGCATCCCTGTGGCCTTCATGAATAGATCAAGAATGTTTTTAAGTTCTTTAATTTCATTCAAACTATCGTTTGTAAATAATAAGATATCGTCTACAAATAGAAGATGAGAAATGAACATGTTTACAACAACTTCCAAACCTTTTACCAAACCTGCTCTTTTAGCTTCCAGAATCAGTTGACTTAGACCCTCTGCCACTAGCAGAAAGAGCAGAGGCGACAAGGGGCATCCCTGTCTAAGGCCCCTTTGTCCTTTAAAAAAGGATGAAGCTGCCCCGTTTATTAAAACTGCAAAACTGACACTGGTGATACATCCCATTACCCAGTTGATGAAATCCAACTTAAATCCCAGGTGAGTTAACAACATCCTTAGATATGTCCAGCTAATCCTGTCATAGGCTTTTGACAGATCTATTTTAATCACAGCTCCTTTCTTGTTTGTCTGTCTGATGCTGTGAATTGTCTCCTCCGCCACTCCAATGGCTTCGTGAATTTGTCGACCATCTAGGAACCCAAACTGTTCATTTGAAATGCATTTTGACAGAATTGGTTTTATCCGGACAGCTATCACTTTTGCAATAATTTTGTATATACAGTCACACAAAGATATAGGCCTGAAATCTTCAAAGGATTACGGATCCTCCTTTTTAGGAATAAGTGCTATGAATGTGGAATTGAAAGGGGGATAGATTTCACCTTTCCTCCTCGACTCTTCCACAACCTCCGATAGTTTTGCTCCGATCTGTTCAAAAAAGTGCTGGAAGAGTTCTATGGTCCACCCGTCCGGACCAGGGATCGTATCTTTAGCCATTGACTTTATAATGCCTTCCACCTCCTCCTTAGAGACTTCTCTAAATAGGTCCGCTGCTTCCTCCTCCTCTACATACCTGGGGAAGCATTGAGTAGTTTTGATCACTTTGCTAGTGTTATCCCTCCTTGGTCAGTAAACAAGTTCTGAAAGTGATTCCGTCCCAATTTGGATAACGGCTCAAAAGAGTTGGCCTCTCTGCCCTCATCGTCCTTTACCTTCCATATCGTGTTCGCATTCTTCCTCCCTCTTGCATAGTTATGAAAAAAATTTTGTGTTTTAGTCCCCAGCTTTTAACCAGATCGCCCTGCTCTTCAGCCTCTATTCCTCTTCTCTATCTAGCAATATTTGGTTCCTTTGCTTTTCAAGCAGTAGGATCCTTTCTTTGGACCCCTGTGTTGCATATCCATCCATCTCAGGGTCTTCCAACTCCCGTAGTTCTGCATCAATTTTGGAGATATTCTCATTCTGCTTTTGTTTCCTTACTTTTTCCCATTCCATGGTAGCTTTTTTCAGTCTCTTTAAGTTTTCCATGAAAATAAAACCTTTTCTTTCCCTAGAGTTTCTGTCCGGGTGTCTCCAAGTTTCCCTGAAGAGCCTGTTGAAGGATTCCTCTTGAAGCCAGGATGCATTAAATTTAAAGGGGGCCGCTGGTTTATGGGGGGGCTTGGAGAGCTCCATAAGAATAGGGAAGTGATCTGAGTTCCCTCCCTCGCCCACCCATTGCCTGAACATGGGAATTCTGGCTGCCAACTCTTCGCACAACAGGAACCGGTCCAATCTCTTAGCAATTCTTTCATCCCCTGCTCTTCTATTCCTCCAGGTGGGCTTTAGTTTGATTAGGTTTACATCAATCAGGTTGTGGGAGCTTAGGGTGGTCATGAAAAAATCAGAGAGCGGGTCTTCTCTGGCTGAAGGACCCCAAGCTTCAGCATTCCCCACCGAGAAGTTTAAGTATCCTCCTATTATCAGGTTATTATTTTTTAACAGAGATTTTGACAGAAGATCGGTCCAGAAAGATAACCTTCCCTGGCAGGGCCCGTAGATATTTAAAATCAACAAAGGGTGTCCGAATTCTGGGCATTGAAACTCCATCCCTAGCTCATTAGCCATTCCCTAGTGGTTAATTGGCTGCATTCTTCCTTCCCTGAATCCTATGGCCAATCCACCCGAGTGTCCGATAGAGTCAATTGCTAGAATAACCAACCTAGGAGAATAGCTCTAAGGATCAGCTCCACGTCTATACTTCTGCCTAGGGTCTCTTGAAGTAGGAGAACATCCGGGTTATAACACTTAACTATCTCCTTTAAAGCCAGTTTTTTGGGTTTACTGGCTAAACCCCTGCAGTTCCAGGATAAAAATATCATTTGATAACATTCTCATGGGGAATTGCTGCTCTAAGCGCCCCAGGGATAGACATTTGTTTTCCGTCTGCCACATCATACTTCGCCTTTACCTGTGCTTTGGACATGTTTGATTTCCTGCCTCTAGCCTTTCTTTTGAAGGCCTGAGTCGAGGATGGGCCTAGGCCACCAACCGGTTCAGGGATTACATGCTTTTTGTCAAGGGATCTTAGATTGTAATGACACGCCGGGGTGGAGGGAGTAGGATATTTTATTCCAAGAGGGACATCTTCACAGTTCAGGTCAAGAGAGGGTATAGCAGCAGTAATGTTTTCAATATTAAGTAGATCATCGTTGTTACAATTATTCATTTGAGAGCCAGAAGTCAAGCAAGCATCTTTAAAATCTGAATATAAAGATTGGTTACTTGAGTCTATTTGCATACCCTTTGTGTCTTCGACTGGGATGACTGTTGATTCCTTGATAGGCTCCTTTGAAGGATTCTCAGGTCTGCGTTGATCCTCATTTGCTTCACCTTCCACCGGCTGGGCTGCTTCGGCTTGTTCCACTCGGGCCTCTTTAAGGTTACCGTCTGCTTCCATGAAACCCTCCTCTAATGTATCTTCTGTACCAGGATCCTTTTCCAGCTCCACTGCCATCTCCCCCTGATCGCCTTTCTTCTGAGTCCTTCTTCTGCGGATGCCCAGCGGGCAGTCTCTTGCTAGGTGCCCGTATTCATGGCATCTATGACATCTAAAGGGTAGATGTTCGTAGTCTAGCGGTTGCTCAAAGACATAGTCTCTGTATTGCAGGTTGATGGATTCCGCAAGACCTTCCTTTGGATTTAGACTGACCAGGATCCTGGCCATCGCTCTGTTGTGAGTATGAAAGAAGGACATGTCTGCTTCCAGGAATGTACCAAGAAGGTTTCCAATCGACCTGAAAACCGATTCAACCCAGAGAAAAGGGGGTAGGCCAGGGGCCCTTACCCAAACAGGAAATTCATCTACCTTCTCCCTTTTCACATCAAATAAGGCTGTCCATCGCTTGAAAAGGACTGGGCGATTCCCAAACGCCCAATTCTTCCCAGCAACCCAATCCGCCTCTTCCTTGCTCTCAAATCTCACCATAAACCACCCTTTCACCAAGACTGCTACCTTGAAATTTTTAATCGGTGCCGTCTTCCACTGTTGTTCTGCCCAATGTCTTAAGAATTTCCCTGAGTAAACCTTGCCTCTGGCCCTCGCTACCAGAGTGCATTCTGCCACCTCTATAGCGTCCTCTACCTGTACATCCATACCCAGAACTAAGTTCCCTTCATTCTTCTTCTTCTTTAGGGGTTTCAATTTTTTCCGTTTCCCCCCGGTCTTTTCCTGCTCAGAGTCCTCCTCCCTATCTTGTGGCTTAGGGTCACTCTTGGCTGCTTCTGCTTGCTGCCTGGGCTCAAAATTATCTAGGGTTTGACTCCCCTTACCTGGGTTCTCTGATGGGGTTCTATCACCAATACCTGTAGCATATCCGGAACCCTCTTTTGGCAAACCAGAGACTGTATCATCGCGTTTAGCCCTTTTCTCTGAGGGTTCTCCCGTTCCTACAACAACCACTCCAATTCCCAGGTTGGGTCTGAATGTTCCTTTAGTGGGAATTGATCTGGTAATTGCTGGCGATCCTCCTCCCTCCGCTACTGCAATGTCGGCTTTAAGGCCTCCTCCAACTGGTCTCCAAATCCCATGGCTCGCTTTGTAATTTATGATATCTTCAAGCCCTCCGGATAAAAAGGGAGGATTAAAGAGGGGTTTTTCCTTTCTTTCCTAGGCGGGGAATGGATTCTCTGTCAACTGGAAGCCTTTCTCCTGAGGACCTAAAGCTTGACAAACCCTTTCTCCATGGCTATTCATCCCAACTAGCTCCAAGCTTTCCTCCAGTAACCCTTTTGTTGCTCTGTTGCTCCATGAACCTTCCAGAGCGAATTTCTCGGGTGCATGACTGCCAGCTGACCCAAAAAACTTGTCAATATTTTTGGCATTTACCTCCTTTCCCCAAACCGACAAGATGTCTTCTGGTGCAGGTTTGAGATCAACGGCCTCTCTCGGTTTCACCATGGTAATTATCTGCAGTAAAACGTTACAGTCAACTGTTAACGGTCCGTTTACTTCCGCGCAAGCTGTGATCAGCATCGGGTATTCTGGTAATGCTGCCAATGCATTCCTCTCAAGGGTTAATACCATATGTTACTCGGTTAAGGTTATGCCTCCACGTTCCAACACCACCCTTCCGATTGAACCCCAGGTGTCCTCGTCTACCTGGTCATCCATTTGCTGCCCCACTGTGCACACCTGTTGACTCGACTCGTACCTCCTAGTCTCTGTCAACCTGCTATGAGCCTAGTCTGCAGCACCCTAGGCCGGCTGCCCAGGTACGAAACCTCTTGCCAAGGAGAAGTACTCTTGTAGCTTGTGTTTTTTGACAACCATGGTACTTGAGCACCCCCCTTCGAACATATTATATTATATATATATAATAATTCATTATATATATATATTCATATATCTATATATATATATATATATATATATATATATATATATATATATATATATATCCAATTTCTCTATTTATCTAACAACCCCTTTTCCTTATTAATTTTCTTCATTATTTTTATTGTTTATGTATATTTGACCGCTTATTAACTCATTTAATAATTTAATAATATTTTGACCACTTATTAATTCAATTAATTAATTTTTTTAACCTTTTAACTGTTTATTTTTTTACCAATGATTTAATCTCTTGATCAATATCACTATTTAAGGTCTGATCAACAATCACTTTTATCATACATTTGCTTTCCAGTCCCTAATGATGGGTGGAGTGGCCACACAAAACGTCAAACAAGGTAAACATCTACAAAATTTATTTCTAAAGATTATGATAGTATTAATATATGTTGAAATTTACAGTAATAACCATGACATGTGTAATTGTTCAAAGGAGTTTAATACAATGGTGAAAATTAAGGAGCATTTCATCATTAGGTAAGGTTCAATTCCACGTGTAGTTGCATCTAAAGATTATATTAATGATCTTGTGATTCTTGTACACATTAAAGCCCACCCCCATGTCCTTCAATCTGAAAATTCAATTCGAAGTAACTTGGGTGGTTGGGAGAAATGTCATTATCCTCCCCACTCATTCAAGTCTTGCATGTGAAATGTTGAGCTCTTAATAAGTATTCCTTGTAATGGCTTTGAACTTTATTTACTTGTCACACAATATTATTCTTTAATTGTTATAATTTCTTTGACTAAAATTTGAAAAGAAATAATGAACTTGCCTTTTGACTACCTAGGACCTCAAAAGGATACCCTATATAGATCAAAATGTCCAAGAAGAAATTCATTATTTTTTAGCTCAATAGTTTTTAATAGTTTGCTTTCTAAGATAATAGTCTATTAGAAAGTATAACACACTAGGGTGAAAACAACTGTTTTTTTCACCATTTGTTTGATGTAATATTTACATATCTATGTGTATGGCTCTTACCGAGCAAGATAATATATGAAATTATGAAGTACAACAAAACTAAAATGTCAATTCTTTTGAAAAACCACATTTTTGTACCACTTAATGTTTATTAGGGCGTAGTCTAACTAATAGCAAAATGGGTTTTTTGGCCAGAATCTAATAATATAATTTCGAGCAAGATTGTTGATCCAGGTGGATGTTGGTGGCCACCTTCCTATTCCACTTGGACCCCCACCACTGTCTCTTTTAGTTTTTCAGTTCCCTTATTTGTAGCACAATTTACTATTTTTGGTAGTTTTTTGAGTCCTGAACTTCCGGAGCCGTTTTGATGCCCTAAACGACGTTGTTTTGGAAACCCAAGGCCAACATCAGTTATTGTCTTCTGATGGTTTCTCAAAAGTTGTATTCATCGGATAGATATTTCTAACGAGGTATTGTGTGCGTCAAACAGAGATCGTATGCCAAAGTTACAACCCCGGGATGTTGATGTACCAATTTACCCAAACGAGGCCCATAATTTGGCATTTCATCTCCTAGGGTTAGGTTTTTGGATGCTTAGGGTTTTCCATTATTTCTCAATAATAAATAGGCCTTTGAGCCTCATTGTAACACAATTAAGAGGATGTAGCTGCCACATATCTTCTCAGAGATAAGCTACCATCGCTTGAGATAGTCTTATTTCCATTTTGTTTGTAAGCATATTTCAGTATTTGATATTAATGAATTGAAGTGTTACTTCTGCTGCATCTTTGTATTACGATTATATCTTTAATTTGTTGCGTTCTTGTTTAAATTTAGATTAGTGGTATCAGAGCGGTCTGCTCTTTCTCTGCTTTTCTTTACATGTCCCCAACGCGGTCAAGATATAAGGAGTTAGGGCTTGAACCAGTCGAACCTTTGCAAGACCAGCCTTGCAAATATCGATGGCCTCCCATGGTGGAAGAAAATAAAGATGAGGGGGTAGGAGATCCTATCAGAATCTTGATCGAAGAAGCCCTTGAGTGACAAAGGAATGCGATGATGGACAACTTTGCTTAGATCCTTCAGTGACTACCCAGTGGCGATGCATCTACTTTTGGAAGCACCACACTTTTTAAGGTACCAGCTAACTTTTACATTCCAATATTTGAGGGTCAGATATATGCGTATGACGTAGATAAATGGTTAAATATGCTAGAAGGATATTTTTCTGTTCATGATTTTTCTAGCCGGGAAAATATATTTTGGCTCTTCGCAAAGTCGCCCCCCACGTCAAGGACTGGTGGGAAACGTACTGCGAGCATAAGGATGAAAGTATGCCATCACTATTTTCCGTCGCACCCACTTGGGATTCGTTCCCGAATGCCATCAAGGAGCAGCACTACCTTGTCGGGAGCTATGAGGATAAATACATTAAGTGGACCACACTGTGACATGGAAGGAACCAAGATGTGCCGAAGTTTACCAATTCTTTTCATACCCTTCGCATGAAGTTGGGTATCACGGATTCTGAGAAACATTTGGTAATCAAGTACCACTACTACCTACATAATTACATCCAGGATGAGATGGAGTTCCTAGACATCTCCTTGCTTGGCATGACATACCGATACGTTGTCAAGATTGAGCACAATCTTAAACAAAAAAGGCGAGACTTTGGATCTGCGAATCTGAAACAAGGGAAAGGCACCTCCAAACTATAGTGCAAAGGGCAAAGCCAAGGCGGGGCGACCCAGGATAACCCGTTGAAGTAGCAAGAAGAGAACAACATCACGAAGACAAAGAAGGACACAGGGAAGTGGTGTGAGTTCCATAATAGATCCACTCACAACACAAGTGAGTGTTGGGCCAAGCAGTCACCGGTGGTCGAGCTGAAGGCTTTTGAGTCCGACCCATGTTCAGACTCTAAGTCAGAACCTGACAAGAGGAATGAAAAAGGGAAGCAGATCATTGATGCAGAGCCCAGTGCCATGGTGGCCACCACCAATATCTAAAAGATTGAGCCTGAAGATCCAAAATAGGGGGAGCACCAATTCCACTCAGAGATGTGGGTGAAGGGTTCTCCACTGCAGTTAATTGTTGGTAGTGGGAGCCAAAAGAACCTCATTTTAGTAGAGGTCATGAAGTGGCTGGGCCTACCACTACAACACATCCACAATCGTACACGATTGAGTGGCTTCACCAAGGACGAGATCTCCACACCAGCTAGAGGTGTCGCCCTCCCTACATCATCAAGCCCTTCATGGATGAGGCACTGTGTAATGTTTCTCCTCTAGAATTTTGTGATGTATTATTAGGAAAAACATACTTATGGAAGTGACATGATGTATATGAGTCTAGACCTTTCACTATTATTATTTCTTTGGGTGCTAAGTTATATGAGATACAGGAGGTGGCCCCACCTACCACCATCTCTTTGATCTCTACTAAGCAATGCAGTAAGGTCATCTCCCAAACTGGGAAATTTGTTTTCTTTTTTATTTTCTCTCAAAGTAAGGGGAAGGTCATAACCACATCCATGGCCCTCGGGAAGGGTTGCTCCAAGAAACAGAAGCAGGTGGATGTGGTCATGGAATAATACAGGGACATCTTCTCCTCACCCTTAGGGGTACCCTTGAATTCTCAGGTCAAGCATTCAATTGATCTGACTCCCTGAGCACCTCTGTCCAACAGGATGATATATTAACGCTCCATTATGGAGAATGAATAGATCAAGTGGAAAATCCAGGAGTTGCTGAAAAAAGGGCACATCCAACCAAGTCCCTCGCCTTGTGGAAGTCCGATTGTACCGGTATAGAAGAAGGACGGAACCTGGAGGTTATGCATTGATTATCGGGAATTAAACAAAATCATTACTAGGAACAGGTATCCAATCCAACGTATTAATGACCTGCTGGACCAACTCAAGGGGGAAAAGTATTTCAGCAAGATCAATTTAAAGTCTGGTTATCACCAAGTTCCAATAGAGCCCACAGATGTATGGAAGACTACCTTTAAATCCAAGGAAGTCCTTTTTGAAAGGTTTGTTATGCCCTTCGGGTTGAAAAATCCCCCCGCTACTTTTATGAGGCTAATGAATGACATCTTACGACCCTTCATCGACTCGTTCGTGGTGGTTTATCTGGACGACATCCTCATATTTAGCAAGAGTTGGGAAGAACACTTGCAACACATTCGGCAGGTCCTTCAAACCCTTTAGCAACAAAAATTGTGTGCCAACTTGGCGAAATGCACCTTTGGCATGAGCAAGGTTGAATGCTTGGGGTACATCATAGATGAGCATCGTGTGCATGTGAACCTGACCAAGATCTAAGTAATTCAAGATTGGCCAACCCCAACCAATCTAACAAAGCTTCACAGCTTTTTGGGCCTTGCAAATTTTTGACGGAGGTTCATGTTGGGATTCTCCCATATCACTTAGCCTTTGAGTTAGATTACTAAGGGCGAGATGAAAGCAAGGTTTTCTTGGTCCGAGTTCCAAAAATAGGCGTTCATTGAGTTGAAGCGCTGCATCTGCTCTGCATCGGTACTCACATTGCCAGACCTGCAACAATGATTTGAAATCGAGATAGATGCATCAGACTATGATATTGGTGCATTCCTCACCCAACATAGACATCCAATGGCCTATCATAGTGAGACACTTTCCAATACAATTCAGAAGTACCTCACATATGATAAAGAAATGTATTCCATCATGCAGGCTTGTCGACTGTGGAAGCCCTACTTTATGGGGAAGGAGATGGTCATCCACACTGATCACCAACCTCTTTAGTTTATACAAACACATGCGAAGTTGCAAAATGATTGCCATAAGAAGTGGTCTACATATCTACAACAATTCCACTTGAACATTAAATACAAAAAGGGCAGCACCAATCATGTTGCAGACTGCCTTAGTCGGCCCCCAGTTGCAACACTAACTACTGTTCTCAAATATTGTGGTCACTAGACCCCTGGATGGCTGCAACTATACAAAAATGATCCAGAGTTCACCTCCACATACAAGATGCTAGTAGATGGGAACCAAGTTCTTGATTTCCACATCTAGGACACATTATTATGCTACCTGGGTCACATTTGTGTTCCTTCAAGCGAGCATGCCAAACTGATTTGGGAGGCGCACTATAGTTGGACCACAAGACACTTTTGGGTGGAGAAAATTGTGGCTATACAAAAAAAGTATTTCTATTGCCCCAAAATCTGACTGGATGTTGGGAAATATATCATATCTTGCACTGCCTCCACCATTGCCAAGCCATACATTAAGAAGCAAGGCTTGTACACTCCTCTGCCTACTCCCAGCCAACCATGGGAATCCATCTCCATGGACAATATTCTTGGCCACCCTTCTACCAAACATGGTAATGACTGTGTATTTGTGGTCGTGGGTAGATTTTCTAAGATGGCTATATTGGCGGCCTGAAAGAAGAGTATCACCACAAAGGACACTACCAAAATCTTCTGTGAATGAGTATGGGTACATTTTGGGATCCCATAGACCATTATATCAGATCAGGATAGCAGGTTCCTGAGCACATTCTAGTCAAGCCTCTGGACACTATTGGACACCATGCTCACCAAGTCGACTGCCTTCGATCCCCAGACTGATGGCTAGATGGAGGTCGTCAATAGGATGATAACACACATAATCTGAATGTACAACTCCAAGTATCCTAAAACCTGGGATGAGAGTCTTCCATATGTGCAACACAATTATAATAGAGCTCTCCATAGCTTGACTAGTTGTAGTCCCTTTCAAGTGGTGGAATTTGCATCTAAGAATAGACACATTTTCCCTAGTTGGGTAGCTACACCTAGAACAACAGAAAAAAAGTAGTTTAACCTTTTCCTATAGTAGATAGATGAGATGAAGGAACTTACTTGAAGTCTTTCGCTTCCTTGATCCCCTTTAAATTGCTCTCGTCACTCCCTCTTGAAGTAAAACAACTTAATAGGTACCTGTGTCAACAGAAAGAGAAACAAAAAACGATCAAAACATACATGATCTATCTACTATAAACCAATGGAATCGAATACATTGAAACACATTATCATCATAGATATTAAAAAGAATATGAGAAAAGGAATAAACTCTTTATTAATGTAGAAGGAAGAGTTTCACCCAATACAGTTCGATCCTGTGCCACTCCTCCAGCTTCAGTCCAACCCTTGCCACATCAAAAGCAAACCAATCCAGCAGCATAACATTGCTTGACATAAACTCAATTCTCAAACCAATAGAATTTACTTACAAACTTCATGTTCTAGCCCCCTGATCACTATGATGAGTGCTCAATTTATAGGAAATGGAGATGGTTTTGCCATAAATGAGGGTATTGAATGGCCTTCCAAACTTGAAGTTAGTTTCCATGGAGAAAGGGATGAAAGGATAGGAGGTTAATGGATGCTTAGCCTATCCAATTTCGAGCTCATAGGAGGAGATAAGAGATGGGATCCTTCTAGAATCATCTAGAATGAAGGAATATTTCCAGAACCCTATGCAAATTTCGCTCAATCTCGCCTAGCGTAGGTCAAAGAGGGCCTAAGTGCATTGCAGTGTAGGCCACAGTGGGCCTGCCTGCTCTACAACGCATTTACCCCTGACTAAGGTTGCGTTGGTGTCCCAAGGAGGCATTTTGGCAAGGCTTCAGGCTAGGAAAATTTCATAGAAGGAAGCATTCAATGTGATGACTTGTCTAGGACATGTAACAATTGAATTAGGGTTTGATGAGCCCTAATTGTACTGATTTGAATGTCAGGAGCGATGTGCCTAAATAGACCTGTAACAGTTTCCCTCTAAAGCATGAAGTCGAAAATGATAATGTTGAGTGATATGATTTACGATGTGATGGAGAGGATCTGAAGCGGACGGTGACTTGCATCGATTACAATACATAACATCATGATATTTTGAACTTTTCATGAATCGCTGAGGGAAGGCATAACCATGCTCAGCATATAAAATTTTCATTACAGTACATAGATAATCATCTACAGATATAGACCCATGATAGGATGACCATCCGTGTAAAGCCATTGTACAAATGATTTAGTACTCTCGTGAAATCGCAGCTCGGATGGATGAAACTAGATTTGGGGTCTTTTATCTCGTCCAATCGTTCGATCAAGTACGAGTCTAACCAAGTTAATATGTGATCTGAAGTCGAACATGGGAAGACACCATCTGATTACCAACTAATGATGTAAGCCATTAACAGATGTGAGAGAGATCATCGATAATGATAATGATTCTCAAGGTACTACAGTGCATTCTGCATGGTGTGAATAAATGTTTTGATGTCAAACACTATACAAAGTCTTTTGGTCGAAGGCCAGTGATGTCAACCTATCATCGGAAGCAAGAAACTTTCCATTGATATATGCAAGCCCTGAGGTAATGTAAGGGTGCTTCTAAGTCAACTTCTTGGATAATGTGCTGATGTTGACAAGAAGCGAATCATCAAAGGAGGGCCTTGTTGTATCCCCCATCAATGACATGAAACGAGTGTAATGATTTTGAAGACAAAATTTGACTGATGACACAAGGTTTAGGAATGTCGGTCATGAAAATGAAGGTTTATAATTATTGCAAAGGATGAAGTTTACTGAGTGACTTCTCTGAACATGTCGGCGACACTGAATGAATTGGCAGCATTGAAACAAAACCAAAGTGATGGATGGTGTGATAGACCATAGATATGATAACCATAAAGCAGATAACCCAACCCAAATAGTCACAAAGATGAAGTGAAAGTGTCATTTTCAAGAGCAACTTGCTACCATAAAGTGATTTATCCCTTTTTCCATTTTCCCTAGTCATTGCTGACTAGTACCTCTTTATTTTTTAACAAGCTTGAGGAGGATAACATATGCTTGTAGTATAATTCCACCCTTCGGGTGAATCTATCACTATGTGATGTTTTAACGAGCCTAGCAAAGGTGAAATTCGGTCTTGTCATGATGGACAAGTTTGTCATTGTTTGATGTTTTAACGAGTTTAACGACAATGAGAACTTGGTCATTTTCATGTTTAAAGAGTTTGAAAAGGGACAAAAAGAAAACTCCACAAGTTCTTTTTCGTAAATTTGTCTCTCAAGTATGAAAAAACGTAAAATAATACAAGAGAAACCTATTGACCATGTTCTATCAACGTATTCCTTTTTCGTAAGTAATCTATCTCATTCCGGAAAAGGGTTAAACTTATACTGAGTAGATGTCGTTTCCAATCTGTTAACGAGCTGAAAAGGACAAGAGATTGACAATCTTTTCATATTTCGAGAGTCTGAAAAGAGCTTAAAGATGACTCCACTTAGAGGAACGAGTGGTGTCTAGGATAGTGACTGGTTCTGATGATGATGGAACTTCTCAAAACATGTTGATTTATGTGAAGAGTTTGGCTAATAAGACCACTTATTGCAACTGTTCCTCAAAAAGGGTAAAACAACCAAGTGAAAGCATATGATCGGCCAAGCAGATAGTGATGATGGAAGGAGAAAAACCAAGGCTCATTTGACAAAAGAGGCTAATAGAAAGGAAATCATGAGGGTTAAGATCGAGATGGGTTCATTTTTAAACAAGCTTGAACCATAGGGAACTATGCTTGGTTCAGTTTCATGTTTACATAAGCTTGAAATGAAAAACTATGCTTGGATTCAGTTTCATTTTTACACAAGCTTGAAATGAAAAAAACTATGCTTGGGATTGGTTTACATGCCCCTAGCATGATGACTTGATTCTAGGTGCATGTGTTGAAATATGGCAACAAGAATATTCCAATTTAATTAAGGAGATAAGATTGAGTTATATTTGAGTTGTATTTAGTTAACTCAGTTTATTGAGTTAAGTCCAGTTAAATTAGTTCCAAATTGTTTGAGGAACTAATAGTGAGTTAATAGTCAGATGATGCATTAATGCACTCAACTAGTGTTACTCCAGTTAACTGAAGATTCTCTCATCAGAAACTCATGCACGTCTATTATGAGAAAGACCTAGTTGAGATTAATGTTCAAGGATAATGTACTATCAGTTACATGTGTTTTCTCATGGAAAAAACTCATGCATGCAGTCAAGGATTCATCCTTGAGTATTGCGTAATTTTGAAGGCTTGGTTTTCCACTTGGTAATAGGCTAATCATCTGCAAGGAACAAAACAAGGAAATAGGAGCTTGGAGGGCAGAGAGGAAGGCTGGAGAGAAGCCAAGATTGCCTGTGAGCGTCTGTGAGGATTGTACTAAGAGTTGGCTAGTTGTGAGAGTTAAGGCTTTATATAATTCCTATGCATTTCCACAATGTATGATAATACAATAATGTGGGGTTTTTAGCTGAGGCTTTCCCCAAAGTATTTTCATGTGTATTGTGCCATTGATTCTTCTTCTTCTGGTTATATTGTTCAGCTCGATCTTTAAGCTTCCGCAAATTGATAGTAGAAGTAGGTTATAGTATTCTTCTTTGATTTATCTTGCATTATCGGGTTAACCTATCACATATTCTACATGGTATCGGAGCTGTGAACAGTGTACTGAGAAGAGAATTTAAAGTTTGAAGTTCAGGGTTGCAGGTGCAAATCAAATTTGTATCATACTTCAAGGTTGGCCAATGGCATTCTATGGCTTGAGACTCGAGTATGCCTTGGACGGTAGCTCGAATTACATAGCATGGAAAGATAGAATGGAGGTTGTATTAGAAGACAATGGCTTGAAGGAATTCATTGATCAAGAAATCCCAAAGCCAGCTTCAACTAATGCACAAGAGTTGGCTGAGTGGAAAAAGTGTGTGGTGAAGGCGAGACAGATCATCCTTGAGGGAGTTCGAGACCATATTGTCTCAAGTTTCCATGGGAAGGATACTCCATTTTCAATGTGGAAGACATTGAAGGACCTCTACCAGAACAATAGCGACCAGAGAAAATTGGCGCTCAAGGATAAGCTTCGAAGAATCAAGATGGAGAAGGGCGATACTATTTCCACATATCTGAACAAGCTCACCACTTGTAGAGATAAGCTTGGCAGTGTGGGAATAACTACTACTGATGATGATATGGTGAGCCTCGCTCTCCTTGGCCTTCCAAAGAGTTGGAATAGCTATGAGGACTCTGTGAATGGAAGGGAGAAACTGTCGGATTGGGAATGACTGTGGTCGGATCTTATGTAGGAGGAGATCAAGAGGAGCACATGAGATGGTTCTGTTGGCATTATGATACAGGTATTGTCCTTGATGGCAACTCACTCAGATAAAAGATCACAGTATAATAGGTAAACAACAAAGAATTACAGATCAGTCTTCACAGAATGAAGAAAGAGAGGTATACGCAGGTTCACCATTGACCAAGCTGCGTATACAAGCAGGTTCACTGTATACAAGTTGCGTATACCTACAAATGCACTTTCACAGAAGGAAAAGCGCGTATACCTTGGAAAACTAAGTTTTTAGTCCGAAGTATTTGGTCCATGGTATTGGTCCAAGGTGTCTGGTCCGAGGTATTGACCCTAGGTATTTGGTCCAAGGTATTGGTCCTAAGTGGTTTTGGTCCATGGTATTGAGAAAGGCCTAAAAATATAAAAGGAGGAGAAGATCATTAGGCCAAGGTGTGAAGTATCGAATATCTGATGAAGTGTGAGATCTAGTATGCAGGTTATTGGGTTATGGTGCATTGCTAGATCTGAACCAAGGATGAAACTTAGTGGATGATGAGGTATTAGATCTAATAATGGATCGGCATCTTAAGGTGTAAAATGAACTATCATTATGTGTTTTTTCTCATGTATATTCTAGATCTGAATATTGACGCATATATTATTATGTAAATGATATGATCTGGGTATAACTGAAGTTTGGAATAGCTGCAGATTCTGAATTAATATTTGCAGATGTATACGCTGGTTGGCTTTGAGAAAAGAACGTATACACACAGGTTCGACACATGGAAGTAGCGTATACCTTATAAAATATGTTTTAGTTGCTTTTGTTTGCCGTTGTAGAGTTCTAGGTTCTGTTTACTATATTTTGGTGACAGTATTCTGAATGATCAGATTGATGGGTTGTCAAAGTGATTGATTGATTCGGTTTTGATTGGTTCAAAAGGTGATTGGTTGATGCAGATGTATTTGATGATTGAATTACAGTTATGATGTTGTTAATGGATCCAGCCTGAAAATTTATGAAACGTGGTCCCTGGAGGAAGAGAGAAGGTTGTAGCCTTCTGTAGATCGGCACCTACATACCAGCAAACATATCGGCTAGTACAAGAGCTAGGGGGTGGTAGCTCCCTTCTAGTAGTAGTTGGAAAACGAGAGAAGGTTGTAGCTTTCTACAGGTAGAAGCCTACGTACTGGTATAAGTCTGCACCAGTACCAAATTGTAATTAGATTTTTCTTATTATTAAAAGAAGACGGAGACGACATCAACAGGGGGTTTTTACCCACATTGGGTTTCCACCTTATATCTTGGTGTTCATGTGTGATGCTTATGTGTAATTCTTTATTTTGCTTTTACTGCATTGTCTAATTAATATATGACATACTGGTTAAAGTTCATTGCATGATAAATTGGGTAAATCAAAAGTTCTTTGCATATATGCTGGTTGCTTTAATAACAATCGCATGTACAAGCTGGTTCACTTAGCTAAAGTAGTGTAGACAAATCTGCCTATGGAAATGAAATATTATTGAGTTACAAATACTGATTCACCCCCCCTCTCAATATTATTTCCAACAAGTTCTTCATCCAAGAATGATGATGAAGAAAATCTGGCCTTAGCAAGTAAGGCAAGGAAAGGGAAGGGAAAGGCTTCCTAATTCAAATTGAATTCTTCTCATGGAGGGAAGAAGGGTGACATGTCTAAAGTAAGATGTTTTAATTGTCACAAGATGAGACATTATGCAACTAATTTCCCATTGAAGAAGTCCAAGAAGGTAGCCTTAGAAGGATCGGAAGGTGAGGCATTATCCTCTCAGTTCGAAATGGACTTTACCCTCATCGCATGCATGGTGTCATCGATGATGGGTTGTGTCTGTTATCTTGACAATGGAGCCTCATTCTACATGACTGGTGATAAAAATTTATTCAATGCCTTGGAGGAGAAAGACCTCAAGATGCACATAGAGATGGGTGATGATGGAAGGCATAGTGTTTCAAGAGTGGGCACAGTTGCTTTTCAGAGGGAGCATGGAGCTCCTCTCACCTTGACAGATGTGATGTATGTGCCTGGACTGAAGAAGAACTTGGTATCGGTCATGATGTTGGAGGACAAAGGCTACGATGTTGTCTTCAGTAAAGGAAAGGCGTTCCTAAGACACATAGACACGGGTCAGACCAAGAGGATAGGGATTCGGGTGAAGAATCTCTATAAACTAAAGGTAGATGATTGTGCAACATTGAGTATGAAAGAAGAATTGATGCAAACCCAAGACATTGGCGAGTTGTTGCACAGGTGGTTGGGCCATTTGCATCATGGGGCTTTGAAGATAATGCAATAGATATCTACAGGACTTCCCAAAGGTAAACTTCAGCAAGTTGACACATGCAAAGGCTATACCTTGGGAAAGTACACCAAGTCTTCCTTTCATGATCAAGACAGTCAAGCAAAGGCTATCTTAGAGTGAGTTCATACTGATTTGTGTGGACCATTCTCGACAGCATCCACAGAAAAACAAAGGTATTATGTGATATTCATTGATGACTATTCTCGTAAATGCTGGATTTATTTCATGCAGAAGAAGGACCAAACTTTCACAAAGTTTTGTGAGTTCAAAGTTTTGGTCGAGAAAGAGTCAGGGAAGAAGATCAAGGCCTTGAGAAGCAACAACGGTGGAGAATATGTCTCTCAAGAGTTTAAGGACTTCTGTGCAACGGAAGGAATTAAACAGTTGACGGCACCTCATAACCCACAACAGAATGGGGTGGCTGAGAGGAAGAACATAACTATTGTAGGGGCAGCATGGGCAACGTTGCATGACTAAGGCCTACCACTTCACTTGTGGTCTGAGGCATGCAACACAATGGTTTATTTGCAGAACAGAAGCTCGCATCGCATACTTGGGATGAAGACACCAAAGGAAGCTTTCTTCGGTAAGAGACTAGATGTGGGTCACTTCAAGATCTTTGGATCATTGGTATATTTCCATGTGACAAAGGATGCACAGAAGAAGCTTGAGCCGACATCAGAGTTTGGGATATTTGTGGGGTACATTGATACACCTCACAACTATCGAGTGTACTTGCCTACTAGTCAGAGGACAATGGTTCACAGAGATCTCAAGTTTGATGAGCAGAAGGCCATGTGAGTTTCCCTTGAGAGGGAGCTCCAACTACAGGCTGTGGAGGAACTGTTGGTTCCTAAGGAGGAAGAGCCTCAGACTGATGTGGAGCAGCCGCATGCAGAGGTTCCAGGAGTGGAGACATCCACTCAAGCAGAGTCTTCCAGAGATGGATGGAAGTGCACAAGAGAAGCTGACAGATTGTTGGAGGATGCGAGAGAGAATGTCGGAGCACCATCTTCTTAGTGCAGACAAAGGAGGTCACCTGAGAGGTACACTGGATACATGGCCCTTGTTGGGGAATGTGTTGAGGCTGAGCCATCTTCCTTTGAGGAAGCAGTTCAGCAGCCAATTTGGGTTGATGCTATGGTGGAGGAGTATGACTCCATAGTTCGTAACAGTGTTTGGGACGTGGTTCCGAGACTGGAGAACAAGTCAGTTGTGAGTTCCCGTTGGCTTTACAAGGTAAAGCAAGCTACTGATGGAGAAGCATAAGGCAATATTTATTGCTCGTGGCTTTTCACAGGTTGAGGGGATTGACTATGATGAGACTTTTGCTCCTGTTGCAATGTACTCATTTATCAGATCTATGTTGGCACTATCAACATAGATGGGTTGGAGGATCCATCAGATGGATGTGAAGACTGCATTCTTCAATGGCCAGATTGAGGAAGAGGTGTACATAGAGTAGCCGGAAGGTTTTGAGACCTTTGATCGGGAGTCACATGTGTGCTGACTCAAGAGAGCATTGTACGGGCTGAAGCAAGCACCTCGTGCTTGGTACACCAGGATAGACAACTACTTCACTAGGTTGGGCTTCACAAAGAGTGAAGCGGATGCGAACCTGTACCACATCGTGGTGAAATGTAAGTTGCTTTTCATCGTACTTTATGTTGATGATCTCATATTGACTGGTGATGATCAGTTGATCATGTCTTGCAAGGAGGACCTTGCAAGAGAATTCGTGATGAAAGACACGGGTCTCATGCATTACTTCCTTGGCATGGAAGTGTTGGGTCTTGAAAATGTCATTCATTTCCATTACACTTTTACTATTATGTCCATTATATCACCTCAATTTCACCTCCATTTCACTACTATGTCACCACATTCATCCCACTTTCATTATCATTGGACCATATTTATGTTTTTCCAAACTTTATTAATTCTTAGACTTTTTAAGTGAATTTGTGGTTAAAAATGAGAAAATATTGTGTATATGCTTATACCTAACAAGTGGGTTGAGATTGTTGACATGTGTAGGTCAAAAGGAGGCTTCTAGAAGACCCTTATGTGGCACTCTAAGGCCAAATTCGAATTTGAGTGGAAAGAATCATGGGATCATGAGGATATGTGTAACATCTCCTAATTGTATTGAAACTCTAAGAAGACATGTGTCTTATCAGTTCCTATTTTGATTAGGACTCTAGAGGTAGAGGGAGAGATTCATGGACTCTCGTTAATGAGATGGCTTCTCATATTTTTGTATAAATAGGAGATCTCTCTCCTTCATTTGTTAGTTTTTTAGTCTTGGCTTAGCTTGGCTTTTTAGTTCTTTAGCTTGGAGTTTGTAGTTCTTCCTTGATGGCTTTAGAAAGCTTTGGAGAGCTTTGTTGTACTTTGTAATTTTGAAGAATTTGAATAAAGCTTTGATGTTCTCAACATGGAAGGAGATGTGAAGTAGATTTCATGGAGCATATTAGAATGGATTTCATTTTGTAATTTTGCTTTGATTACATTCATGTATGTCATTTTATTGCTTTCAAGTTTGATAGTCTAGATTTTCCATTCATGCAATTTTAATTCATGCAAGTGTGTTCAACCAGTTGATTGTAGATTAGTTTTTCTTTACATGTTTTTGTATCAAATAGTGTCATGAGATTTGCCTCTCTGCTGAACTTTTTCTTAAGCTTTTCAATTTCAGTTATGTTTTGATTTCAGTCTTATTTATTTGTTGTTGTTAGTTAGTTTAGATATCAAATTCTTCATGTCATTTGACGTTATCTCCAGAGCCATGGCTTAACACCGAAAAGCTACTTGGCGAGATATCAGATTATGAGTGAAGTGATTTGATTTTACTTTCATCTCTGCAATTAGATATCAGGTTCTTCATGTTATTGACGTTATCTCCAAAGCCATGGCTTAACCCCGAAAAGCTACTTGGCGAGCTATCAGATTATAAGTGAAGTGACTTGATTTTACTTTCATTTGCAAGTAGGTAATTTAGATATTAGGTTCTTCATGTTATTGACGTTATCTCCAGAGCCATGGCTTAACCTTGAAAAGCTACTTGGCGAGTTATCGGATTATAAGTGAAGTGAATTGATTTTACTTTCATTTGCAAGTAGGTAATTTAGATATCAATTCTTCATGTTATTGACGTTATCTCCAGAGCCATGGCTTAACCCAGAAAAGCTACTTGGCGAGCTATTGGATTATAAGTGAAGTAAATTGATCTTGCTTTCGTTAGTCTTCAATTTTTGGTTTGTTTGAGTGCAATAGTTTAGATTTTATTTCTGTAATTAGATGGGTAGCAGAGACAGTGATTTAATGATCAGTATTTCATCTTTTGTTTGATTTAAGTAGCTGCATATTTACATTTTTGTTCAAGTATTAATTTTATCAATAGGATGTTTTGAGATCTTTTGAAGTGATAAGTTTTGGAAGTTACCATAAGGGACATAAACCTTGTCTTGAAATCTACATCCATACTTGACTTTTAAAAGTATTCTTAAGACTTTAGAATAGGATTTCTATTTGCATTAAACACTTTAGGAGACCAAGAAGAACAAAACCCCAAAAACAACATAAACTATAAAACCATGAAGTAAGAAAAAGGTTAACTAAGCACATATGGTGCACCACACTTCATCAGTTTACGAGACCCAGATTGATAATTTATGTAGAGCAATTTAAGACATTAAATTGACTAGACATTTTAGCACCATTGCTGGGGAAGTGTAATTAGGAGACCTTATTTCTTACATCTAAATTTTTTTTTAATAATTCTTGAGTATGCTCTCCTCCTGCACTTTGTGTGATCTGGAGGATCAGAAAAAGAATTGTCATGTAAAAAAAAAAGGGGGGGGGGGTGGGAAATAAACTTCATCATTTCAATTGATTCAAAAAAAATAAAATGAAACCCAACTGCTTTGATAGGTTCAATTGTCCAAGATTGACTGGTTATGGTTTGTAGTGGTCCTCAAAACACTGTGTCCTATTTTAATAAGATTATGCAAATTAGCTGCGGAATGCAACCTGATTCCGCAGCTAATTGTGAATTCCGTAGCTAATTTCAAGGTTTAGCAGGTTACAGGCATCCAATGAAGAAACCGACCACATGTGCATCTCTAGAATTGTCCCGACATGGATCCTATCCTAGTCATCCAGCCCAGATTGATAAAAAATTAGCTTAAGACCTTAGTCAAAGTCCTATTTGTAGTATATTTTACTTGAAGTCTATGCTGCCTGAAATTGAAAATTTACAATTTCAGAGAAAAAAAAGGAAAAATAATCAATGGCTATCCCTAATCCTAGCTTTCACTGTGGCCTCAATAATAAAATCTGCATCCCTGTTCAAGTTTTGGCCTTAAAACGAACCTGCAAAAACATTTAAAAAATAAAAATAAAAATATGAAATAAAATCTGCAAAAGCCTCCTCTAGTTGTTTGCCTGACTCTTGTAATCAGTAGCAGCAGGCCAATGTTAGTGAAAATCCTTCGTTCAGCCAGAACATCCCAACTGAGACCATACCTATATGGAGATGCCTGCTAACATTTATGAGAAAATCAGGGCCTTTATGGAGTGCCATCTCTACTAGATTGTCCATACTTTTGGAAAAGGTGTGGCTTATCTGTTAGTGCTAAAATTGGGTTGGGTTTCTCTGCTACACTACTTGTTATAATGCTGCTCTCAGTCTTGAATTGGTGCTTCATACGGAGGCACAGAAATGACTATGACTTTGGTCTTGGCCTGCCACATGATCTTATCTCAAGGACCAATCGAAAAAAAATAGGATGGTTTTTTTACTCTGAAGATCAGAACATGAACTCTTTTCCAACCTCACACGGGTTTGCATCAAATTTGAATCCACTATAAGATTCCCATCTGTTTCTTTGGCAAGCATTTGAAACAAACTTCTGCGCTACTCCAACTGGAATAGATCTCATTATTTAGAGCACTTGCTTAATATGATAGGAAACATTTTTACGACGTCCCCGCCCTGAAACTGACTGATTCATTTACTGTTGATTGCATTTGAAAACAATTTTTTCCTGAAATCAATTTTACAAGCCGAATGCAGTAATTCACAAAAACGCAAAACAAGAAAAAACGTCAAACTTCAACTGCACGATCTGGCCAAACAAAGACGAATTTGGGAAAAATAAAACATAGATTTTTCGCCAATGGGGTCAATTAGATAACCTAGAAATTGTTTTAAGAAATTCATGGTGGTTTGAGAGAATTTTTCAGTTCTTTGAAGCCTCTTTTTGCCTGCCACGTGAAAAAAATGGAATTTCAATTAATGAACTGATAATTTGATTTAATTCGGCTGTCTGGGGTAGGGAATTCCAATTTGGGAATCAATAGTGTGCTGGCATCTAAAACTTGATTACACGACTCCCATCTTTAATAAACTCATACTTCATCACACACCTGTTTAACAACAAGACGTATCCCAATTGAATACGACTCTTCCTCGAAGCTTTTCACATCTGCTGGCTGCACGGTTTGGATCCGAATTCTATCATGCGAAATTTTTATGTGTGGTTAAGTCACTTGAAAGGGAATTGCTTACACACTTGCTAACTTGTAATTAAATGCCTCCAGACATTCATGAGAATAGATTGTTGGCTCGTGCTTTTATTATGATTATCATGGTGGTCACATGCTTACACTGCAGGAGAGAGCACAATATTGGGACGGAATCACCTTACATGAGTTAGAAATGAGAAGAGTTTCCAGTAATAAACTAAGCAAGTTTTTTGGTGCTATTTCTGTTCTTGTTTTTCTGTAGGAGAGTGCCACATTCAAATGAGCTAATTTGAGCTTTTGCCTAATTTGTAAACTTTCCTTTACTTTAACCATAAGGGCTTTTGACTTTAGAGACAAATCTGCATGTTGGCTCTGCATTTGTCGTACGCTGTGTTAATTTTAATTGCAAATACAGACATTTGTTTGTTACTATCTGAAACCGTTTTGCTACCACATAACCACTTTGTTTTCATATATATGTCTTCTACATTGGTGTTTACGCAGTAAAAAAAGGCATAATGGGTCTCATTGTGAGGACAGAAACGAGGGAGTCATCAAAGCTGTTGAAAAGATCAAATATTTCCATTACTATGATATATTTTCATCATTAAAACTGTTTTGCTTCATATACCATTTACAAAATTTTTATTTTTTCAGGTAGACAGTGAAGAATATTAAAAAAAAAAATATAGTAGATCATGAATAATTGGTCTTGTGCACCAGCTGTGATATTAGGATCTATCTCCCTAATACTTGGCTGCATAAAATATTTTTCCCAATAACTTAAATCAGAAAACTGATGGTTGACTGTCTCTTAGCTATGGAATGCAGCTTGATTCCACAGCTAACTGGCAATTCCACAACCATTTTCATACTTATATAGGTTATAGGTGTCAAGAGATGAAAAAAACCACATGGGTAGTTGGGGAAATGTCAGTACATGGATGGTGTCCTATTCATTTGATCCAAGTCGATAAAAAAGACCCTGGTCAAAGGGAAGTCAAGGTGTGTTTTATTATTAAGTCGCCACACTAAGTGGCCGCATGTTAAGAAAAAAATAATTTTGAATCAATGAAATGAATATGTTATTTACTCACTTTTCTGAAGGTATTGATTAATTTTGGACTGATGATGAAAGATGAATGGCTAAATTTTTATTCAAGATTTTTATCTATAGAAACTGTGCACATTCCGTAGCTAAAGTCCAATTCCGTCGCTGTTCTCTAATTCCGCAGCCAAAAAAACCTCATTGTTCAAATCAGCCTATCTTTCTCATACAAAATCAGATTTTGATGATTCAAGTACCGTTGGAAATATCTCAACAAGATCTACACAATGAGAAATCCATCATTAGAGTTTGAAATGGCAAACAATGAAATAAATTGCTGAAAAGGAGCAACATTCAACTTGGGGCACCAATTCCAAAGCAGGTATAAATTCTTTTTATTTTTCTTTTGAGAACTTGTTTCATTAATACAAATTCTTAGTTTTGTGTGTAAATATCATAACTAGAAAGATTGATCACCTCTCTCCTTTGATAATCTTACATTCCATTGTAGAAGAAGTATTAGTTTTTTTTGCAAGTTTCAGGAGGAAGGACAAATGACTACAAGAGAATGGTGTCTCTCTAAGAGACCAATTTGTTTCATAAGAGGATGATCAACAACAAAGAGGAAATATGTTGATGGAAAATCAAATCCAAACACTTGAAAAACTTTCAGATTCTATTGTCTCCATCACATCCATACCTCATAATAAACCATTCACCTCATTTCACTTCATATTTTCCATTTACATTCACATACGCTTTTCATCTCTTTTTGTCCATTTATAACCCACAAATAAAAGCAAGAGGCTCATTCACATGTTTATTGCCCATTGCTATTTCTGCTCTCCATTGCCATCTTCCATTTCTTGTCATTTTCATTTCGCAAATAAGCCCTGCTTCAATGCAAATTATTGAGTCCATAGTCCTTTGAGTCTAAGTTCCTTGTAAAGACACCTTGAGGTTTGCATGCCTTAATGGCAAGTTCTCATGCTGAAAAACAATGGGAATACATTAATGTCCCTTGTTCATCAGATCTTCTAGGTGACTCGACATCGGAAAAACTATTCGTACCTAGCAAGATGTGTTTGGGCATCTTGACTCTCATTGTCATCAATGGTGATAGTTCTCGTGTTGACTAGTGGCATCCATCAATGGCCACTAAGTCAACAATTTTCTTCTATGTTCGACATCAAAACATCTTTTCACATAGTAGGAATTGTGCCAATGAGTTTTGAAGACATGAAGGCTATTATTTTCAGCATTTTGGAGCAGATTCAACAAGTTTTAGTAGAAGCAATAAAAAGTCATCTTAACTCTTTATCCATGACTCCTCTTGTTGAGCCACTTGAAGAAGAATATGATCAGAATTTTTCAACCACCACACATACAACTCATCAATTACAAAGGGTAAGTTAAGGTACATCATTTTCTAACTTTTGACCATAGAATTCCATAAAAAGCTACAATGATAATTGTTGGAAAAACATTTCTCTTCCTCATTTCATAAAATTGCCAATACCATCAGTTGAGGGGGACATTCATATTCATATCTTGCCATGTCCATTTCATATTCAGGAGCCCACATACTTCCAACATATATTAACTATTACATTGTCATTATGAGCATACAGTGGCTTTTCAAAAAGTGCTTAAAGGATAAATTGGATACAAACAAAATCATGGTTGTCCCACAAGAACCAACCATCATGCAATCCAATAAAAATATACTTTGCAACAACAATCAAAATATCATTATGTAAAGTTCAAAGATCAAAATGCAACAACAAAAAATTGGTTGTAACACAAGAACCAACCATGTTGCAATTCAAGTAAAACACTTTGCAAAAATATGAAGTTATCAAATGATATCATGCAAAGTTAAGCCAAAGCTCAAAGATCAAAAGAGTTAATGTAATATATATTGCATGAGGACATGCAATAACTTCAGTTGGGGGGTATGTTGGGTTTTGAAAATGTCATTCATTTCCATTACACTTTCACTATTATGTCCATTATATCACCTCCATTTCACTACTATGTCACCACATTCATCCCACTTTCATTATCATTGGGCCACATTTATGTTTTTCCAAACTTTATTAATTCTTAGCCTTTTTAAGTGAATTTGTGGTTAAAAATTAGAAAATAATGTGCATATGCTTATACCTAACAAGTGGGTTGAGATTGTTGACATGTGTAGGTCAAAAGGAGGCTTCTAGAAGACCCTTATGTGGCACTCTAAGGCCAAATTGGAATTTGAGTGGAAGGAATCATGGGATCATGAGGATATGTGTCACATCTCCTAATTGTATTGAAACTCTAAGAAGACATGTGTCTTATTAGTTCCCATTTTGATTAGGACTCTAGAGGTAGAGGGAGAGATTCATGGACTCTCATTAATGAGATGGCTTCTCATATTTTTGTATAAATAGGAGATCTCTCTCATTCATTTGTTAGTTTGTTAGTCTTGGCTTAGCTTGGCTTTTTAGTTCTTTATCTTGGAGTTTGTAGTTCTTCCTTGATGGCTTTAGAAAGATTTGGAGAGCTTTGTTGTACTTTGTAATTTTGAAGAATTTGAATAAAGCTTTGATGTTCTCAACATGGAAGGAGATGTGAAGTAGATGTCATGAGGCATATTAGAATGGATTTCATTTTGTAATTTTGCTTTGATTTCATTCATGTATGTCATTTTATTGCTTTCAAGTTTGATAGTCTAGATTTTCCATTCATGCAATTTTAATTCATGCAAGTGTGTTCAACCGATTGATTGTAAATTAGTTTTTCTTTACATGTTTTTGTATCAAATAGTGACATGAGATTTGCCTCTCTGCTGAACTTTTTCTTAAGCTTTTCAATTTCAGTTATGCTTTGATTTCAGTCTTATTTATTTTTTGTTGTTAGTTAGTTTAGATATCAAATTCTTCATGTCATTTGACGTTATCTGCAGAGCCATGGCTCAACCCCGAAAAGCTACTTGGTGAGCTATCAGATTATGAGTGAAGTGATTTGATTTTACTTTCATCTCTGCAATTAGATATCAGGTTTTTCATGTTATTAACGTTATCTCCAAAGCCATGGCTTAACCTCGAAAAGCTACTTGGCGAGCTATCAGATTATAAGTGAAGTGACTTGATTTTACTTTCATTTTCAAGTAGGTAATTTAGATATCAGGTTCTTCATGTTATTGACGTTATCTCCAGAGCCATGGGTTAACCCCGAAAAGCTACTTGGCGAGCTATCGGATTATAAGTGAAGTGACTTGATTTTACTTTCATTTGCAAGTAGGTAATTTAGATATCAATTCTTCATGTTATTGACATTATCTCTAGAGCCATGGCTTAACCCGGAAAAGCTACTTGGTGAGCTATCGGATTATAAGTGAAGTAAATTGATCTTGCTTTCGTTAGTCTGCAATTTTTGGTTTGTTTGAGTGCAATAGTTTAGATTTTATTTCTGTAATTAGATGGGCAGCAGAGACAGTGATTTCATGATCAGTATTTCATATTTTGTTTGATTTAAGTAGCTGCATATTTACATTCTTGTTCAAGTATTAATTTTATCAATAGCATGTTTTGAGATCTTTTGAAGTGCTAAGTTTTGGAAGTTACCATAAGGGACATAAACCTTGTCTTGAAATCTACATCCATACTTGACCTTTAAAAGTATTCTTAATACTTTAGAATATGATTTCCATTTGCATTAAACACTTTAGGAGACCAAGAAGAACAAAACCCCAAAAACAACATAAACTATAAAACCATGAAGTAAGAAAAAGGTTAACTAAGCACATATGGTGCACCACACTTCATCAGTTTACGAGACCCGGATTGATAATTTATGTAGAGCAATTTAAGACGTTAAATTGACTAGATAGGAAGTGTGGTAGAAGGATGGGGAGTTGTTTGTGTCTCAGGGCAAGTATGCCAACATGATACTCAGGATATTCCACATGGAGAAGTGCAAGCCCATGGAGAATCCTCTAGCAGGCAATTGGAGGAAGGAGGTTGCTACTTCAAGAGAAGTGGTAGAGGCTACTGTGTATAGGCAGCTTGTGGGTTCACTGATGTGCTTAGTGAACACACGACCAGATTTGTGCTATGTGGTGAACGAGTTGAGTCAAGCGATGGTTCAGCCTACCAAGATGTTTTGGAAGGTGACAAAACATGTATTGAGATACCTCAGAGGCACATCTCAGTATGGATTATGGTACAGACAGATAGAGGGAGTGAAGCTAAAGGACTTCACTGATGCAGATTGGGAAGGGATTCCATCAGATCGGAAGAGCACATCAGGAGGGATTTTCAACCTTGGGTTAGCAGAATTTTCTTGGTACAACAGGAAACAGAGGTCGGTTGCACTCAACTCGGCAAAGGCAGAATACATGGCTACAAGTCAAGCAGCATGTGAGGCCATCTAGATGTGGGAAATCTAGTTGGTTTTTTTGATTAGAGGATGGATCCAACTGTGATCTATTGTGATAATCAGAGTTGTATCAAACTCTCTGAGAATCTAGTATTTCATAATAGGTCCAAGCACATTGACATCCGGTATCATCATCTCAAAGACTGTGTAGCGAGGAGGATCATGTTGCTCAGGTATATTTCGACAGAGGATCAAGATGCTGACATTTTGACAAAGACATTGTCAAAGTGTAAATTCGAGTTCCATAGAGACAGGATAGGGCTGGCAAATAATCCCTTTCTTGTTGAGAGGGAGTGTTGAAATATGGAAACAAGAATATTCCAATTTAATTTGTCCTTGAATTAAATTGTGAATTAAATCGAATTTAGTCTTAACAGCTACTTGGAAATAATTAATTAATTTATTCTAAATTAATTAGTTGGAGAAATTCAAGTTAGAAGTCTTTCTGAAGTCATACAAGAGTAATCCTTTAAATTAAGGAGATAAGATTGAGTTATATGTTAGTTGTAATTAGTTAACTCAATTCACTGAGTTAAGTCCAGTTAAATTAGTTCCAAATTGTTTGAGGAACTAATAGTGAGTTAACAGTTAGTTAATGCAGTAATGCACTCAACTAGTGCTACTCCAGTTAACTGAAGATTCCCTCATCAGAAACTCATGCATGTCTATTCTGAGAAAGACCCAGTTAATATTAATGTTCAAGGACAGTGTACTATCAGTGGCATGTGTTTTATCATGGAGAAAACTCATGAATGCAGTCAAGGATTCATCCTTGAGGATTGCGCAGTTTTGAAGGCTTGGTTTTCCACTTGGTAATAGGCTAATCATCCACAAGGAACAACGCAAGGAAATAGGAGCTTGGAGGGCAGAGAGGAAGGCTGGAGAGATGCCAAGATTGTCTGTGAGCGTCTGTGAGGATTGTACTGAGAGTTGGCTAGCTGTGAGAGTTAAGGCTTTGTATAATTCCTATGTTTTTCCACCATGTATGATAATGCAATAGTGTGGGTTTTTTAGCTGAGGCTTTCCCCAAAGTATTTTCATGTGTATTGTGCCATTGATTCTTCTTCTTCTGGTTATATTGTTCAGCTCGATCTTTAAGCTTCCACAAATTGATAGTAGAAGTAGGTTACAGTATTCTACTTCAATTTATATTGCATTATCAAGTTAACCTATCACATATTTTATATAGCATGCCCCCCAAGCTTCATTACATTCAGCTAAGTAGACTACTCATGGCTATCACGTGGATGGAATGAAGGTTCATATACGAGATCAAGTGAAAGACTCAACTGGGATTTTACGACATCTAATCAAAGACTCGAGTTGGAACTTTGATCCAGGGGACCTTGTTTCATTTTTTAATGAGCTTTGATACAAGACAAGGAACTCTGCTTAGATTCCTTGTTTCATTTTTTAACGAGCTTGACACAAGATAAGGAACTATGCTCATGGGACCTGTTTCATTTTTTAATGAGGTTGACACAGTAAAAGAACTATCCTCATATTCCTTGTTTCATTTTTTAATGAGCTTGACACAAGACAAGGAACTATGCTCATATTCCTTGTTTCATTTTTTAATGAGCTTGACACAAGACAAGGAACTATGCTCTGGGACATGTTTCATTTTTTCATTTTTTTTTAAATGAGGTTGACACAGTAAAAGAACTATCCTCATATTCCTTGTTTCATTTTTTAACGAGGTTGACACAAGACCAGGAAATATCCTCACGTTCCTTGTTCATGACCCGTAAGAGGTCATGAATTCCAAGAGGTTCTCATCAGATGGGAGAACAATGATCTGGAAGGGATACATAGCAAGGAATCCATTAGACATATCTGGTTCCAATGCCCCTAATACATAATGCACAACATCACGGAATTGATCGTTAGCTGATGTAGGCATGGAACAGGTTGCCACATAATTGACCCGTGGCGAGGAAGATACCATTGGGACACTAGAAGCCATATTTGGACTAGGAAATGAAAGCTGGTCAACGATGACAATTCTGCCTTCATGCGGGAAACACATCACTCAAAAGAGTGTTGAAACAATAGCTCCCATGTCATAAACATAGTCGCACCCAAGAATTAAATTGTAATCTAAAGGGCCTGGGACTACCATCATATTAAGATAAACAAATTTTCCTCCCAAAGTAATAGGAAATTGAGGAAGGATCCCTAATGGTTGATTGGTTCCTTTGTTAAAAACCAACATATTTTGGGTAACGGGCACCTTCATCTATAATTTTTCCAGATACAATCATATTATAAACCTGTACTATGATCTAGAAAGGCACATAAAAAGGAAAAGGATACTCACAGATGCACCTTCATTTATAATAGTGCCAGATACAATCATATTATAAACCTGTACTATGATCTAGAAAGGCACATAAGAAGGAAGACGACGTCCTTCCAGTCGATTCCAATCAAAGGAAGTGACCAGACTACATGGAGGGGGTACCATAAGAATGGGAGAATTACCTCATTGAGTTACGAGAACGAGAGGATTTTCCTCTTGTTTTGATGGAACAGGAGGGTTGCCTCCAAGCTCATTGGAATCTAAAGAAACAAAAAGAACCTAAGTGGTATCATACTCACTCTCTATGGGAAAGGTATGATTAAATGAAGGTGAAATTGGGTCAACTGTTTCCTCGACCTGTGATTGGTTAGGTATAGATTCATGGGATTCACATTCAGAGAGAGTGGGTTTGACTGACGGTTGATTTGGGTTAGTCACTTCATCAACTAGTGAAGGATTAAGGGAGAGTCTCCTATAACCATATGGAAGTCGCTTTGGAGAAGCAGGACGGTTATCCAACACTTTTTGGGCTTCAGCCAGATAGGGACAAAGGTGAACGGGGTGATTCCCTTCGCATAACCTACAGGGAAACTTAACTTTACCCTTCTTTCCATGAAATTTACTACCACTAGTTGATGGTGTGTCACCAGCATGATCTCCAGATGTTGGTGACACAGGATGATGTGAATGAGAAGACCATTCTTCTAAGATCTGAGGAATACCTGAACAATTTCGAAGAAGATGGTCTCCCGTACAAAGTTTGCAGGGATATCAAAGTTTGTGAGGCTTATGGGACAATTCTCATTAGTAGTTTGCATTCGAAGCAATGGTTGCTTGGTTGGCCCCCTGCTGAATTTTATTCTTCTTCTTCTTCTTCCCTTTATATTTCTTCTTATCCACCTGGTTACTAGTGTCAATACTTTCACCAGGCGAAGAGGAAGAAGGGGAGGAAGGAACAACCAACGAAGAAGGTAAAGGATCAACTTTAGGATCAAATGGAGGTTGATTTTGTCCAGTTGTAGGAATACTCGATTGCAGAGAAATCACAACATTTTGAACCAAGGAGGTTGAAAAAAACCATACTGGCAAGCCAATGGTAAATCCTAGAAGGGATAATGTAGCCATATATGGAGCACCAATATTTCCGAAAGGAGGAAAAGGACTAGGATTCCCATCAAAAGGAATTCCTTGATAAGTGGACTCCGGAGTTGTTGACATATGTCTCAACCTTAGATCAACTAAGGAGTGACGTGGAGGATGTTATATGTGGTAAATTAATTTTATTTAATCAAAATAACATAATAAAACAAAAGAGGGATAATCTAGGCAAAAGGATTACCAAGTAACTGTGAACTGCAATATACTGCCTCAATAAACCAAGGACTTAACATACGTGCAGGCAATCTCTCCGAATGTTGTTTTCAGTGTATCACATAATACAAGGCGACCGACTCGGTTACCTAAGGATGGATAGCAGCCTAATGTAGTCCTCCCATATATACCCGAAAGTATGTGGAGGCCCAATCCATGTTAGCGCTGTCTAATGCGAAATCGCACAGTGAGAGCATTCCTTTATACTTTTCGTACTATAACACCGCCTTATATACCTAAAGGTATGTGGACGAGCTACGATATAATTACGTACGTGGAATGAGGTATCACACTCGGAATGTATCATAGACAATTAACGACAGTTGCTATGTTTTATGATGTTGGAACACATCTTTAGCCTATAACCTCTAAATGTTATTCGTTAAGTTACAATGCTCCATTAGGTTAATTCAAATAAATTTTAAGTTGATCTTCTTAAGAATTTTCCTTTCAAGGTTCACCACGTGATGTATGTTTGAAATTCCTAGAATGAAACTAACATGAGAAACATTCTTTCATTCAATTAACAATGAAAACCATAGCTAGTAAGGGATAGAGCAATCAGATCTTTGACAAAGAGCAAAGAGCACACCTAATGCAATTTCCCTTATTAATCCTACAAGCATTCACAAATTACAATATGCACGATGCAATTTTTTCTTTTCAATTCCCTTAATGTTTAGATGGACAAAAGGAAACTAAATGCACATACAATGAATCAATACTTTTCACAAGAAATGAAGACTTTACGACAACTCCTTTTTGAAAGAAATGAGAACTTTACGACACTTCCTTTTTATAAAATATTAATTGAATATAAGCTAACTTTGACAATGAATTGATAATGATAAAGAAATCATGTAAGAAACACTAAACACTCAAGGCCAAAGTAGGGCTAGGAGGAGAAATATAACTTGATTTTAGAACCACAAGAATCATCGATCTTTCAACAAACACATGAGAAGCAACTTTGGAAAAATCAAACCAAAGGTGGGTTTTTTAGCCTAAGAGGAATCAGCACAAGCCAGAGTGGGAGACAGTGCACTGTAATGCATTGTCTCTAAGGGAGGGGCTGCTTTGCAACACATTGTGTCAAGACCAACATTGCGCTGGTGCCAGAGAGTCAAATCAAGAGACATTCAAGCACAATTTTTGACTAAAAACACTTAAAAAAAACTGAAATAAGATCAATAAAGTCAAGCAAAGTCTACTCGGGTGTAATATGATAAGGGTAAGCCACCAAGAATGACATTCGTTCCCCAATATGGTCGCCAATTTGTTATATTGAATTTTCATCTACGGATAAACACATTTTTCCTAGGTGGGTAGCTACACCTAACACAACATAAAGAAAGTAGTTTAACCTTTTCCTATAGTAGATAGATGAGATGAAGGAACTTACTTGAAGTCTTTCGCTTCCTTGATCCCTTCTGAATTGCTCTCGTCGCTCCCTCTTGAACTAAAATCACTCAATAGGTACCTGTGTCAACAGAAACAGAAACAACAAACGATCAAGCATACATGATCTATCTACTATAAACCAATGGAATCGAAGACATTGAAACACATAATCATCATAGATATGAAAAAGAATATGAGAAAAGGAATAAACTCTTTATTAATGTAGAAGGAAGAGTTTCACCAAATAGAGTTCGATCTTGTGCCACTCCTCCAGCTTTAGTCCAACCCTCACCACATCAAAAGCACACCAATCCAGCAGCATAACATTGCTTGACATAAACTCAATTCTCAAACCAACATAATTTCCTTACAAACTTCAGGTTCTAGCCCCCTGATCACTATGATGAGTGCTCAATTTATAGGAAATAGAGGTGGTTTTGTCATAAATGAGGGTATTGAATGGCCTTCCAAACTTGGAGTTAGTTTCCATGGAGAAAGGGATGAGAGGATAGTAGGTTAATGGATGCTTAGCCTATCCAATTTCAAGCTCATAATAGGAGATAAGAGATGGGATCCTTCTAGAATCATCTCGAATGAAGGAATATTCCCAGAACCTTATGCAAATTTCGCTCAATCTCGCCCAACGCAGGTCAAAGAGGGCCTAAGTGCATTGTAGTGCAGGCCATAGTGGGCCTGACTACTTTGCAGCGCATTTACCCCTGACCAAGGTTGTGCTGGTGTCCCAAGGAGGCATTTTGGCAAGGCTTCAGGCCAGGAAACTTTCATAGAAGGAAGCATTCAATATGATGACTTGTCTAGGGCATGTAACAATTGAATTAGGGTTTGATGGGCCCTAATTGTACTGATTTGAATGTCGAGAGTGATGTGCCGAAATAGACCTGTAACAGTCCAGGATTTCAACCATTATGTCTAATTGATGTTGCCTTGCCACACGTGACTACATAGGCAGGATCCACACATGTATTGTCTGAGGCTGATGAAGTGACCATATTTATTGAATGCATCCAACACATCTACCAGCAGGTTCACGAAATCCTAGAGAAGTCAAATGCCAAGTAAAAGAAGTGACATGATCAACATTGGGTGCCACACAAGTTTAAGGTGGGTGACAAAGTTTGGTTGCATTTGCAAAAAGAACAACTTACCGGACCCCATCGAAATATCAGACTACTCTAATATGATCCTTACACCATTACCAAGGCTATGGGAGACAATTATTTTGAGCTTAACATTCCCCCATTCCTTGGCCTGCACCCAATGTTTAATGTGGACCGCCTTTTACCATACTTCCCACCATTACTGGACACATTAGACATTGCAGAACAACTCACACCAACAAAGTTAAACCCAGATTGCATGGAACATGCCACAACTGATCAGATTATGGACACACAAGTCAAGAACACTCACCAACAGAAGATCCAACTATATTGGGTTGTCAAAGCTAGCCAACTCCTGCACCAAGGCAAGTGGCTCACCAGGGACCAAGTTCAACAGAAGTTTCCCCATCTCATGGAGGTGCTCAACACAATGGGGAACATTCCTTCCTAAGGGGGGAGGACTGATCCAGGTGGATGTTAGTGTCCACCTGCTTATTCCAATTGGAACCCCACCACGGTCTCTTTCAAATTTTCAGTTTCCTTATACGTATCACAATTTACTATTTTAGGCAGTTTTTTCGGTTCGTGAACTTCCAGAGCCGTTTTGAGGCCCTAAACGACATTTTTTTTTGGGGAAAATGGGGCAAACATAAATTTGTAATCTATATTGACCACTCTAAATTTGTATTCCTTGCATAAATCTTTCTAACGAGGTATTGTAGGCATCAAACGAAGATTGTATGCCAAAGTTACAACCCTGGGAAGTTGATGTACCAATTTACCCAAACGGGGCCCATAGTTTGGTGCTTCATCTCCTAGGGTTACATTTTTGGATGTTTATGGTTTTATATTATTTCTCAATAATAAATATGCCTTTGAGCCTCATTGTAACATATTTCAAAGGATGTGGGCGCCACATCTTTTCTCAGAGATAAACTACTATTGCCCAAGCTAGTCTTATTTCCATTTAGTTTGTAAGCATATTTCAGTATTTGATATTAATGAAATGAAGTGTTATTTCTATTGCATATTTGTATTTATGGTTATATCTATAATTTTTTGCATTCCTTTTTAAATTCAAGTTAGTGGTATCAGAGCGGCCTGCTCTTTCTATGTTTTTATTTGCATGTCCCCAACGAGGTCGAGATATAAGGAGTTAGGGCTTGAACTGGTCGAACCTTTGCAAGGCCAGCCTCGCAAATCTCGATGGCCTCTCATGGCGGAAGAAAAGAAAGACGAGGGGGAAGGAGATCCTATCAAAATCTTGCTCGAAGAAGCCCTTGAGCAACAAAGGAATGCAGTGATGGACAAATTTTCCCAAATCCTTCAACGACTACCCAGGGACAACGCATGTACTTCCAGCAGCTACTCTAGAATCACCACACCCTTTAAGGTACAAGTTAATTTTGAAATTCCCATATTTGAGGGTCAGATAGATGCAGACGTCATATATAAATGGTTAAATATGCTAGAAGGATATTTTTTTTGTTCATGATTTTTCTAGCCGGGAAAAGATTACTTTTTCTCTTCTCACAACTGCCCCCACGACAAGGACTGGTGGGAAACCTATTGCGAGAAGAAGGATGAAAGTATGCCCACATTATTTTAGGCCGCACCTAGCCGGGATTCGTTCCAATATGCCATCAAGGAGCAGTACTATCTTGTCAGGAGCTATGAGGATAAATACATAAAGTGGACCACACTGCGACAGGGAAGGGACCAAGATGTGACAAATTTTAGCAATTTTTTTCATACCCTTTGCACGAATTTGGGTATCATAGATTCTGAGAAATGTTTGGTACTCAAGATCGTAGCTATCTACATAGGTACATCCAAGATGAGATGGAGTTCCTAAACATTTCCTCACTCAGAATTGTGTACCGTTACACTGTCAAGATTGAGCAGAAGCTTAAAAAAAAATGGTGAGACTTTGGATACGCGAATCCGAAGAAAGGGAAAGGCACCCCTAAACCGCAGAGCAAAGGGCAAAGCCAAGGCGAGGTGAGTCAGGATAACTCGTCGAAGCCACAAGAAAAGAAAAACACCACGAATACGAAGAAGGACACGGGAAAATGGTGTGAGTTCCATAAGAGCTCCACTCACAACACAAGTGAGTGTCAAGCCAAGCAGTCACTAGTGGCCGAGTTGAAGGCTTCTAAGTTCGACACATGTTCTCACTCTGAGTCAAAACCCAACAGGGGGGATGACAAAGGGAAGTAGATGATTGACGTGGAGCCCAGTGCCATGGTGGACACAACCAAGATCCAAAAGATTCATCCTGAAGATCCAGAAGAGGGGGGGTCTATTCCACTCACAAATGTGGGTGAAGGGTTCTCCACTCTAGTTCATTATCAACAACGGGAGCCAAAAGGAACCTCATTTCAGAAGAGGTTGTGAAGCGGCTGGTCCTGCCGACTATATCACATCCGCATTCGTACACCAACAGGTGGCTTCACCAAGGATGAGATCTTCGCCAGCTAGTAGTTCCTCCTTCCCTACAACATCAAGCCCTTCACGAATGAGGAATTGTGTGATGTTGCTCCTCTTGAATTTTGTGATGTATTATTAGAAAAACCATACTTATGGAAGCGACATGATGAATATGAGTCTAGACCTTGCTCTGTTATTATTTGGGTGAAAATTTATACAGGATACCGGAGGTGGCCCCATCTACCACCATCTCTTTGATCTCTGCTAAGCAATGCAGTAAGGTCATCTCCCAAACTGGGAAATTTGTTTTCTTTTTTATTCACTCTCAAATTAAGGGGAAGGTCATAACCACATTTATTTCCCCTGGGAAGGGTTCCTCCAAGTAGCAGAAGCAAGTGGATGTGATCTTGGAAAAATACAGGGACATCTTCTCCTCACCCATAGGGGTACCCTTGTATTGTCAGGTCAAGCATACAATCAATCTGACTCCCGAAGCACCTCTGCCCAATAGGCTGATATATCGTCGCTCCATTATGGAGAATGAAGAGATCAAGCGGAAAATCCAAGATTTGTTGCGGAAAGGGCACATCCAACCAAGTTCCTCGCCTTGTGGGAGCCCGATTGTACTGGTACAGAAGAAAGATGGAACCTGGAGGCTCTGCATTGATTATCGGGCATTAAACAAAATCACTGTTAGGAACAGGTATCCAATCCCACAGATTGATGACTTTCTAGACTAACTCAAAGGGTCCAAGTATTTCAGCAAGATCGATCTAAAGTTTGGTTATCACCAAGTTCTAATAGAGCCCACAAATGTATGGAAGATTGCCTTTAAATCCAAGGAAGGCCGCTTTGAATTGTTGGTTATGCCCTTTGGGTTGACAAATTCCCCCATACTTTTATTAGGCTAATGGATGACATCTTGTGGCCCTTCAACAACTCGTTCATGGTGGTATATCTGGACGACATCCTCATCTTCATTAAGAGTTGGGAAGAACACTTACAACACATTCGTCAGGTCCTTCAAACACTTCGGTAGCACAAAATGTGTGCCAACTTGGAGAAATGCACCTTTGGCAAGAGTTGGGTCCAATACTCGGGTACGTCATAGATGAATGTGGCGTGCATGTGGACTCAACCAAGATCCAAGTCATACGGGGTTAGCCAGCCCCAACTACTCTAATGGAGCTTTGCAACTTTTTGGGCCTTGCAAATTTTTATCGGAGGTTCATGTTGGGATTCTCCCATATCACTTGGCCTTTGAGTTATATTACTAAGGGCAGGGTGAAATCAAAGTTTTCCTAGTCTGAGTCCCAACAGAAGGCGTTCGTTGAGTTGAAGCACTACCTCTACTCTGCACTGGTACTCACACTGCCAGACCTGCAACAACCATTTGAAATTGAGACAAACGCCTCAGACTATGCTATTGGTGCAGTCCTCACCCATCGCGACCATCCAATGGCATATCATAGTGAGACACTTTCTAATACAATTCGAAAGTACCCCACCTATGATAAAGAAATGTATTCCATCGTGTAGGCTTGAAGACAGTGGAAGCACTACATTACGGGGAAGGAGATGGTCATCCACACTGATCACCAACCTCTTCAGTTTATACAAACACATGCGAAGTTGCAAAATGATCGCCATCAGAAGTGGTCTACATATCTGCAACAATTCCACTTGAACATTAAATACAAAAAGGGCAACACCAATCATGTTGTAGATTACCTCAGTCGGCCCCTAGTTGCAACACTAACTACTGGCCTCAAATCTTGTGGTCACCAGACCTTTGGATGGCTGCAACTATACAAAAATTATCCAGAGTTCACCTCCACATACAAGATGCTAGTAGATGGGAAACAAGTTCCCGATTTCCACCTCCAGGACGCATTATTATGCTACCTAGGCCATATTTGTGTTCCTTCAAGCAAGCGTGCCAAACTGATTTGGGAGGCGCACTACAGTCGGATCGCAGGACACTTTGGGGTGGAGAAAACTGTGGTTGTACTACAAAAGTAATTTTATTGGCCCAGACTCCCGATGGATGTTGGGAAATATATTAGATCCTGCACTGCCTACACCATCGCTAAGCCATCCATCAAGAACCAAGGCCTGTACACTCCTCTGCCTACTCCCATCTAGCTGTCAAAATCCATCTCCATGGAATATATGTCTAGCCTCCCTTCTACCAAACATGGTAATGAATATGTATTTGTGGTCATGGACATATTTTCTAAGATGGTTATATTGGCAATCTGCAAGAAGAGTATCATCACAGAGGACACTGCCAAACTCTTCTTTGAACGAGTATGGGTACGTTTTGGGATCCCACAGGCCATTATATCATATTGGGATAGTAGGTTCTTGAGCACATTGTGGTCAAGCCTTTGGACACTATTGGACACCAAGCTCACCAAGTCAACTACCTTCCATCCCAGATTGATGGTGAGACGAAGGTCGTAAATAGGATGATAATGAACATACTCCGCATGTACAACTCCAAGCATCCTCGAATCTCGGATGAGAGTCTTCTATATGTGCAGTACAATTATAATACAACTCTCCATAGCTCGACTGCTCACAATCCCTTTCAAGTCGATCTAGGATTTCAACCATTGTGTCTTATTGATGTTGTCATGCTGCATGTGACTACACAGACAAAATCCACACATGTGTTGTCCGAGGCTGATAAAGTGACCAGATTTATTGAATGCATCCAACACATCCACCAATAGGTTCACGACATCTTGGAGAAGTCAAATTCCAAGTACAAGCAACAACATGATCAACATCGGGTGCCACACAAGTTTCAGGTGGGTGACAAAGTTTGGTTGCATTTGCAGAAAGAATGCCTTACCAGACCCCATCAGAAGCTCAGACCACTCCAATATGGTCCTTACACCATTACCAAGGCTATGTGAGACAATGATTTTGAGCTCATCATTCCCCCATTCCTTGGCCTGCACAAAATGTTCAATGTGGACTGCCTTCGACCATACTTCCCACCATTACTGGACACATCAGACATTGTAGAACAACTCACACCAACAGAGTTAAACCCAGATTGCATGGAACATGCCACAAATGATCGGATTATCGACACACAGGTCAAGAAAACTCACCAGAATATGATCCAAATATATTGGGTTTTCAAAGCTTTCCAAGTCCTGCACCAAGGCAAGTGGCTCACCAGGGAACAATTTCAATAGAAGTTTCCCCATCTCATGGAGGCACTCAATGCTATGGGGACCATTGCTTCCTAAAGGGGGAGGACTGATCCAAGTGGATTTTGGTGGCCACCTACCTATTCCACTTGGAACCCCACCACTGTCTCTTTCAGTTTTTCAGTTTCCTTATTTGTAGCACAATTTACTATTTTTGACAGTTTTTTAGGTCCTGAACTTCCGAAGCAGTTTTGAGGCCCTAAACGACGTTTTTTTGGAAACCGAGGCCAACATCAACTAATGGATTATTTTTATTGCTCGATATTTGTATTCCTCAGGTAGATCTTTCTAGCAAGATATTGTGCGTGTTGAATGGAGATCGTATGCCAAAGTTACAACCCCAGGAAGTTGACGTACCAATTTACCCAAACGGGGCCCATAGTTTTGCGCTTCATCTCCTAAGGTTAGATTTTTGGATGTTTAGGGTTTTACATTGTTTCTTAATAATAAATATGCCTTTGAGCCTTATTGTAACATAATTAAGAGGATGTAGACGCCCCATCTATTCTCAGAGAAACACTACCATTGCCCGAGTTAGTCTTATTTCCATTATGTTTGCAAGCATATTTCAGTATTTGATAATGAAATGAAGTGTTATTTCTGCTGCATCTTTGTATTTATGGCTATATCTGTAAATTATTGTGTTCTTGTTTAAATTTGGATAAGTGGTGTTAGAGAGGTATGCTCTTTCCCTGTCTTTCTTTGCATGTCCCCAACGAGGTCGGGATATAAGGAGTTAGGGCTTGAACTGGTCGAACCTTTGCAAGACCAGCCTCACAAATCCCAAAGACCTCCCATGATGTAAGAAAATAAAGATGAGGGGGCAGGAGATCCTATCAAAATCTTGCTCGAAGAAGCCCTCGAGCGACAAAGGAACACGATGATGGAAAAATTTTCGTAGATCGTTCAGCGGCTACCGAGGGGAGACACATCTACTTCCAACAGCTACTCTGGAAGTGCCACACCCTTTAAGGTACAAGTTAACTTTGACATTCCCATATTTGAAGGTCAGATAGATGCAGACACCGTAGATAAATAGTTAAATTTGCTAGAGGGATATTTTTATGTTCATGATTTTTCTAGTTAGGAAAAGATTACTTTTGCTCTTCTCAAAGCCGCCCCCCATGTCAAGGACTGATGGGAAACCTACTGCGAGCAGAAGGATGAAAGTACGTCCTCACTATTTTTGGTCTCACCCACTTGGAATTAGTTCCTGGATTCTATCAAGGAGAAGTACTACCATGTCGGGAGCTACGAGGATAAATACATAAAGTGGACCACACTACAACAGGTAAGGGACCAAGACATGCCAGCTTTTACCAATGTTTTTCATATCCTTCACACGAAGTTATGTATCAAGGATTTTGAGAAACATTTTCTACTCAAGTACCGTGACTGCCTACACAGGTACATCTAGGATGAGATGGATTTCCTGGACATCTCCTCAATTGGCATGATGTACCGATACACTGTTAAGATTGAGCATAATATTAAACAAAAAAGTGAGACTTTAGATCTGCGAATCTGAAGCAAGGAAAAGGCGCCCCAAGCCGCAAAGCAAAGGGAAAAGCCAAGGCAGGGCGACCTAGGATAACCCACCGAAGCCATAAGAAAAGGACAAAACCACGAAGACAAAGAAGGGCATGGGAAAGTGGTGTGAGTTCCATAAGAGCTCCACTCATAACACAAGTAAGTGTTGGGCTAAGCAGTCACTGGTGGCCGAGTTGAAGGCTTTTGAATCCGATGCATGTTCCAAATTTTAGTTAGAACCCAATAAGGGGAATGAAAAATGGAAGTAGATCATTGACACAGAGCCCAATGCCACAGTGGCCACCACTAACATCCAGAAGATTGAGCCTGAAGATCCAGAAGAGGGGGAGCACTTATTCCACTGACAGATGTGGGTGAAGGGTTCTCCGCTGTGGTTCATTGTTGGCAATGGGAGCCAAAAGAACCTAATTTCAGCATAGTTCGTGAAGCAGCTAGGCCTACTAACTACAACACGTCCACAACTGTACACCATCGGGTGGCTTCACCAAGGACGAGGTCTCCGTGTTAGCCAGTAGTGTCGCCTTCCCTACAACATCAAGCCTTCATAGATGAGGTACTGTGTGATGATGCTCCTCTTGAAGTTTGGGATGTATTTTTAGGAAAACCATACTTATGGAGGCGACATGTTGTATATGAGTCTAAACCTCACTCTATTATTATTTCTTTGGGTGCTAAGTTATATAGGATACCTTAGGTGCCCCCACCTACCACCATCTCTTTGATGTCTGCTAAGAAATGTAGTAAGGTCATCTCCCAGATTGGGAAGTTTGCTTTATTTCTAATTCACTCTCAAAGTAAGGGGAAGGTCGTAGCCACGTCCATGGCCCTTGGGAAGGGTTCCTCCAAGCAGCAGAAGTAGGTGGATGTGGTCGTGGAAGAATATAGGGACATCTTCTCCTCCCACATAGGGGTACCACTGCATTGTCAGGTTAAACATTCAATCTATCTGACTCTCGGAGCACCTTTACCCAACGGGCTGATATAGCGCCACTCCATTATGGAGAATGAGGATATCAAGCGGCAAATCCAGGAGTTACTGCAAAAAGGGCACATCCTATTGGGTGTGGAGCCTGATTATCTTCTGTATTCAAAGGTATCGCCACATTGGACCCCAGCTCGAAATGGAGGGGGGTACGGGGGGCGGCTGTGACCTTTGGGGAGCCCCGCTTGCGGGGGGTTTCGGGGGCAGCACCCCCGAAGCTAAAAACATATGTAAAATTTCCTTGTAAAAGTATAGTAATTTCTAGTCAATCTAGGCCGTTCATTAGGCAGATGATCTGACCGTAGAACTTATGTTTAGTTGAGGGTTTTTTGCCCTAGAAGGCAACCCCTCTCTTTGTATGAGGGCATTGTATTGAGTCTGTGTAATATATGTGTATTCTCCGAGCGAGAAGTAGAGAGGTGAGATTGTGAGAAGAAAACAGAGGATATTACATCAGATCTACTATAGGTTGTGTCTCCTCATTTTGCTGGATAATAGAAAGGAAGGGCTGGCTGTTCGGGGTGGACGTAGCCCAAACTGGGTGAACCACGTATATCTATGTCTCTCTTGTTTTATGTGTTTTCTATAATATTTTATGTGTTCCATTGCTCTGTAATATATAATTTTCTAACAACTGGTATCAGAGCCGAAGGTCTATTTGGTTGATAAACTCGTAGGAAAGAATGGTTCCTCGTTCGAGTGGGAACAATGGCGAAAGATGGAAATTTTATGGCCAAGAAATTTAACGGCCAAAACTTCTCGCTGTGGAAGATGCAGATGGAAGATTATCTGTATCAGAAAGATCTGTACCTACCATTGGGTAGAAAAACAAAGATGCCGACGGGAATGACAAATGAAGAATGGAACCTTCTCAATAGAAAGGCACTCGGAACAATATGGTTGTGCCTCGCAACGTCGGTTGCCTTCAACATTTCGAAGGAAACAATGACTGAGGGTTTGATTAAGGCATTGGAGAAACTATATGAAAAACCCTCGGCCTCAAACAAGGTATTTCTTATGAAACGATTATTTAATATGAAGATGTTGGAAGGTGGATCTGTTGCAGACCATTTAAATGATTTTAATACTGTTACAAGTCAGTTATGTTCTGTAGGGGTAAACTTTGATGATGAAGTTAGAGCTCTGTTATTCTTATGCTCATTACCAGAAAGTTGGAATGGTTTAGTAGTTGCCATTAGTAACTCTGTTTCTGGATCTAGTACTTTAAAGTTTGATGATGTTGTCGGTGCTATCCTTAGCGAGGAAATGCAACGGAAAAGCTCCGGTGAGACATCGGGTAATGCTTTGAGTGCAGAGTCTAGGGGAAGAAAAATGGAAAGAGGAAAGAGCTCAGGATATCGCAGTAAATCAAGGAAAGGCAAATCCAATTCTAGATCGGGGATAGTGTGCTGGAAATGAGGAAAGAAAGGACACCTAAAGAAAGACTGTAGATCTCGGAAGGGAAAAGAAGGAGATGCACAACAAGAAAACAATCATGAAGCAAATGTAACAGGTGAGGTGTTACAAGATTCTTTGATTATTTCTTTCGAAAGTATTACTGATTCCTCGGTGGTAGATTCAGGGGAGTTATTCCATGCCACACCTGATAAGAAATACTTTCATGACTATGTTCAAGGAGATTTTGGACAAGTTCATTTGGGTGATGATAAACCTTGTAAAAATGTTGGAATGGGTAAGGTTCTTGTAAAATAGTAGAATGGAAACCAATGGCTACTAAAGGAGGTAAGGCATGTTCCAGATCTAAAGAAAAATTGGATTTCAACAGGGCAGTTATGCGGTGAAGGTTGTGTGACAACTTTCACAGATAAAGCTTGGAAGGTTACCAAATGAGCCCTGGTAATAGCAAAAGGCGAAAAGGTTGGTACATTGTATTTATGTAATGGTATTTATAACTCTGTTAATGCTTTAACTTCCAAAGGAGTAGATGCAACATTATGGCATCATAGGCTCAGACACATGAGTGAAAAGGGGATGAAGATTCTTCACTCAAGGAATTTGTTGCCGGGTTTGAAGAATGTTGATTTGGACTTTTGTGAGAATTGCATTTATGAAAAACAGAAGAAAGTCAGATTTCTTAGAGTTGGGAAAGAAAAGAAGAGCGAAAAATTAGAGCTTGTGCATACAGATGTATGGGGACCTGCTCAGGTATCATCTCTCGGTGGCTTTCGTTATTATGTTACCTTTATTGATGATGCAACTAGAAAAACTTGGATTTATTGTATTAAGAATAAATTTGATGTATTTGATACTTTCAAGAAATGGAAAGCTTTGGTTGAGATTGAGACAGGAAAGAAATTAAAGTGTCTCAGATCAGACAATGGAGGTGAATATTGCAGCAAAGAGTTTGATAGGTACTATTCAGAGCATGGAATTCGCAGAGAGAAGACAGTTCCAAGAACACCACAAGAAAATGGTGTGTCAGAAAGGATGAGTGGAACAATCATGGAGCGTGCAAGGTGCATGAGATTGCATGCAGGATTGCCTTTACAATTTTGGGCAGATGTTGTAGATACTGTTGTTTATCTAATAAACAGAGGGCCTTCAAGTTCCTTGGATGGTGGTGTTCCAGAGGAAGCATGGGCAGGTAAAAAGGTAAACTACTCTTTTTTAAAGCCTTTTGGTTGTGAGGCCTTTGTCCATATTGATAAAGAAAACAGAAGAAAGCTTGAGGCAAAGTCAAAGAAATGTACCTTTATTGGATATGGTGTTAATGATTTTGGTTATCACTTATATGATTACGAAAATCAGAAAATCATTAGGAGAAGAGATGTAATATTCAATGAAAATGTCTTGTATAAGAATCAGTTGCAAGAAAAGAAACACGAAAAAAGAAAACAAGAAATATGCAGTTCTTGATGAAATCATTAAAAAAGTAAAGGTGCCTGCAAATAATAATAATCAACAACCACAACAACAACAACCACCACAACAGAGCCAGGCACCCCAAACACCTGAAAGTGGTGCTAGAAGATCTACCAGGATAAGTAGACCCCTTGAACAATACTCTCCTTCATTATATTATTTATTGTTGACTGATTCTGGAGAACCCAAATGTTATGAAGAAGCTATGCAGGTTGAAAGCTGGAAGAAGTGGGAGGTAGCCATGGAAGAAGAGATGGACTCCTTAATGCATAACTAGACTTGGGACTTAGTCAGGTTGCCTGGAGGAAAAACTACATTGAAGAATAAATGGGTTTACAGGTTGAAGGAAGAAGATGGAGGAAAACAGAGGTACAAAGCTAGACTTTTGGTGAAGGGGTTTGCACAGAAGAAAGGTATTGATTTTGATGAAATATTTTCTCCTATTGTTAAAATGACTTCAATCAAAACTATTTTAAGTCTAGTAGCAGTTGAAGATTTTCATATTGAGCAGTTAGATGTAAAGACAACCTTTCTCCATGGGGATTTGGAGGAAGAGATATATATGCAGCAGCCACAAGGATATGAAGTGAAAGGGAAGGAGAAACTAGTGTGCAGGTTGAAGAAGAGCTTGTATGTCTTAAAACAGGCTCCAAGGCAGTGGTATCTAAATTTTGACAAGTTTATGTCTGAACAAGGTTATACTAGATGTCACTCTGATCATTGTGTTTATCTAAAAAAGCAAAATGATGGTAGCTATATTATATTGTTATTGTATGTAGATGACATGCTTGTTGCAGGGTCTAACATGCAGGAAATAAATGTACTCAAAAGAAAATTGGCAAATTCATTTGCAATGAGGATTTGGGAGCTGCAAAACAAATCCTTGGTATGAGAATAACTAGAGATAGGAAAAATCGTAAATTAACATTGTCTCAGAATGAGTACATACAAAAGGTGTTGAAAAGATTTAATATGCACAATGCAAAACCAATTAGTACACCTTTTACTAGCCATTTCAAACTTAGTAAGGAAATGTGCCCAAAGACCTAAGAAGACATGGATTATATGTTTAAAGTTCCATATGCATCAGCAGTTGGAAGCTTACTGTATGCAATGGTTTGCACAAGGCCTGATATTGCACATGCAATGGGAGTTGTAAGCAGGTACATGAACAATCCAAGAAAGGAACATTGGATGGCAGTGAAATGGATTCTCAGATATTTGAAAGGTACCACAAATCAAGCATTATTCTTTGGTGGTTCAAACATTTCTCTACAGGGATATGTTGATGCAGATATGGCAGGTGACAAAGATAATAGGAGGAGCACTGCAAGATATGTATTTACTGTTGGTGGAACAACTGTTAGTTGGGTTTCAAAAATCCAAAGTGTTGTTGCACTTTGAACAACAGAAGCAGAGTATGTTGCTGCTACAGAGGCTAGTAAAGAAATGATTTGGTTACAAAGGTTTATGGGTGAATTGGGTAAGGAGCATGATATGGGCATGTTATATAGTGATAGCCAAAGTGCCATTCATCTTGCAAAGAACTTAGCATTTCATTCCAAGACTAAACACATACAACTCAAGTACCATTTCATACGATCAGTGTTGGAAGATGGAGAGTTGAAGTTGGAAAAGACACACACTAGCCAGAATCCTGCAGATATGCTAACAAAAGTTGTAACCAGGGAGAAACTGAGAATATGATCAGTTTCAATTGGTCTTCAAGGATGGCGATGAATATGAGAAACAACAAGGTCCAAAGAGGAGTCATTTTCCAATGAAGCAACAATGGAGTTGCTATAATCAGTCTCCAAGTGGGATATTGTTGGGTGTGGAGCCTGATTATCTTTTGTATTCAAAGGTATCGCCACATTAGACCCTAGTTCGAAATGGGGTAGCAACGCCGCCCGTAAAATATTCGCTGCAGGGGGGGTCCAGGGGGGGCAGCTGCGACCTATGGGGAGCCCCCCCTAGCGGGGGTGTTTCAGGGGTAGCGCTCTCGAAGCTAAAAACAAATGTAAAATTGCCTTGTAAAAGTATAGTAATTTCTAGTCAATCTGGGCCGTTCATTAGGCGGATGATCTGACAGTAGAACTTATGTTTAGTTTAGGGTTTTTTGCCCTAGAAGGTAACCCCTCTCTTTGTATGAGGGCATTGTATTGATTCTGTGTAATATATGTGTATTCTCCGAGCGAGAAGTAGAGAGGTGAGACTGTGAGAAGAAAATAGAGGATATTACAGCGGATCTGTTGTAGGTCGTGTCTCCTCATTTTGCTGGATAATAGAAAGGAAGGACTGGCTGTTCGGGGTGGACGTAGCCCAAATTGGGTGAACCACGTATATCTGTGTCTCTCTTGTTTTATGTGTTTTCTGTAATATTTTATGTGTTCCATTGCTCCGTAATATATAATTTTCTAACACATCCGTCCAAGTTCCTCACCTTGTGGGAGCCTGATTGTACTGGTGCAGAATAAGGACGGAACCTATAGGATCTGCATTGATTGTCGGGCATTAAAGAAAATCACTGTTAGGAAAGGGTATCCAATCAAACAGATTGATGACTTGCTGGACCAACTCAAGGGGGGCAAGTATTTAAGCAAGACCGATCTAAAGTTTGGTTATCACAAGGTTCCAATAGATCCCATAGATGTATGGAAGACTACCTTTAAATCCAAGGAAGGCCTTTTTGAATTGTTGGTTATGCCCTTCGGGTTGAAAAGCTCCCCTGCTACTTTTATGAGTATAATGGATGAAATCTTGCAGCCCTTCACCAACATCCTCATCTTCAGCAAGAATTGGGAAGAACACTTGCAACACATTCGACAAGTCCTTCAAACCCTTAGACAACACAAACTTTGTGCCAACTTAGAGAAATGAACCTTTGGCATGGGCCAGGTCCAATACTTGGGGTACATCATAGATGAGCGTGGCATGCATATGGACCTGACCAAGATCCAAGTCATTCAGGATTGGCCATCCCTAACCATTGTAATGGAGCTTGGAAGCTTTTTGGGCCTTGCGAATTTTTATCGGAGGTTTGTGTTGGGATTCTCCCATATCACTTGGCCTTTGAGTTAGATTACTAAGGGTGGGGCGAAAGCAAAGTTTCTTGGTCTGCGTCCCAATAGAAGGAGTTCGTTGAGTTGAAGCGTCGCCTCTACTATGCACCAATACTCACACTGCCAGACCTACAACAACCATTTTAAATCGAGACAAATGCCTCATACTATGATATTGGTGCAGTCCTCACCCAACACGGGCATCCAGTGGCCTATCATAGTGAGACGATTTCCAATACAATACAGAAGTACCCCACCTATGATAAAGAAATGTATTCCATCATGCAGGCTTATCGATAGTGTACGCACTACATTCTAGGGAAGGAGACAGTCATCCACGCCGATCACCGACGTCTTTAGTTTATAAAGACGTAGAGGAAGTTGCAGAATTATCGCCATCAAAAGTGGTATACATGTCTGCAACAATTCCACTTGAACATTAAATACTAAAAGGGAAACACCAATCATGTTGCATATTTCCTTAGCCGACCCCCAATTGCAGCATTGACTACTATTCTCAACTCTTGTGTTCACAAGACTTATTGATGGCCACAACTATACAAAATGATCAAGAGTTCGCCTCCACATACTAGATGCTAGTAGATGGGAAGCATGTTCTTGATTTCCATCTCTAGGATGCATTATTATGATACATGGGAAACATTTGTGTTCCCTCAAGTGAGCGTGTCAAACTGATTTAGGAGGCGCACTATAATCGGATCGCATGGCACTTTGGGGTGGAGAAAACTGTGGTTGTACTGCAAAAGTAATTCTATTGGCCCAAACTATGACTAGATGTTGGGAAATATATCAGATCCTGCACTGTCTGTGCCATCGCCAAGCCATCCATCAAGAAGCAAGGCCTGTACACTCCTTTTCCTACTCCTAACCAACCATGGGAATCCATCTCCATGGACTATATGTCTAGCCTCCCTTCTACTAAACATGGTAATGACTATGTATTTTTGGTCGTGGACAATTTCTAAGATGGCTATATTGGCAGCCTACAAGAAGAGTATAACCATAGAGGACACTGCCAAACTCTTCTTTGAACCAGTATGGGTAAATTTTGGGATGTCACAGACCATTAAATCAGATTGGGATAGAAGGTTCTTGAGCACATTCTGGTCAAGCCTCTGGACACTATTGGACACCAAGCTCACCAAGTCGACTACCTTCCATCCCTAGAATGATGGCTAGATGGCGGTCGTAAATATGATGATAGTGCACATACTCCACATGCACAACTCCAAACATCATCGAACCTGGGATGAGAGTCTTCCATATGTGCAACACACTTATAATAGAGCTCTCCATAGCTTGTCTAGTCGCAGTCCCTTTCAAGTGGGTCTAGGCTTTCAACCATTGTGCCTGATTGATGTTGCCATGCCACACGCGAATACACAGACAAAATCCACAAATGTATTGTCCGAGGTTGATAAAGAGACCATATTTATTGAACGCATCCAACATATCTGCCAATAGGTTCATGACATCCTGGAGAAGTCAAATTCCAAGTACAAGAATCGACATGATCAACATCGGGTGCCACACAAGTTTCAGGTGGGTGACAAAGTTTGGTTGCATTAGCAGAAAGAATGCCTTACCGGACCCGATCAAAAGCTCACACTTCTCCAATATGGTCTTTCCAACATTACCAAGGTTGTCGGAGACAATTCTTTTGAGCTCAACATTCCCCCATTCCCTGCAACCAATGTTCAATGTGGAACGCCTTTGACCATAATTCCCACCATTACTGGACACATCAGACATTGCAGAACAACTCACACCAATAGAGTTAAACCCAGACTGCATGGAACATGCCACAACTTATCAAATTATGGACACACAGGTCAATAATAATTTCTAGTAGAAGATCCAACTATATCGCGTTGTCAAAGCTAGCAAACTCTTGCACCAAGGCAAGTGGCTTAGTAGGGACCAAGTTCAGTAGAAGTTTCCCCATCTCATGGAGGCGTTCAACGCAATGGGGACCATTGGTTCCTAAGGGGGGAGGACTGATCCAGGTGGATGTTGGTGGCCACTTGCTTATTCCACTTGGACCCCCACCACTGTCTCTTTCAGTTATTCATTTTGCTTATTTGTAGCACAATTTACTACTTTTGGTAGTTTTTTTGGGTCCTGAACTTCCAGAGCCATTTTGAGGCCCTAAACGACGTTTTTTTTTTTTTTTGGAAACTTTGGGGCCAAAATCAATGCGAAATGTATGTTGGCCACTTGACAGTTGTAGTCCTCATATAGATCTTTCTAACGAGGTATTGTGCACGTCAAAAAGAGATCGTAAGCCAAAGTTACAATCTCGGGAAGTTGAACCAATTTACCTAAATGAAGCCCATAGTTTGGTGCTTCATCTCCTAGGGTTAGGTTTTTGGATGTTTAGGATTTTACATTGTTTCTCAATAATAAATAGGCTTTTTAGCCTCATTGTAACACAATTCAGAGGATGTAGCCGCCACATATCTTCTCAGATATAAGATACCATCGCCCAAGCTAGTCTTATTTCCATTATGTTACTAACCATATTTCAGTATTTGATATTAATGAAATGAAGTGTTATTTCTACTGCATCTTTGTATTTATGGTTATATCTATAATTTTTTGCATTCCTGTTTAAATTCGGATCAATTGTAATTTCTTATTGTTTAAAATTCAGTTTTGAATGCATAAATGGACTCGCCACCTTGAAAAACCCTTGATGCACTCGAACTTTGCAGAATAAACAACTTACACTTATGATTCTTAAAACTATCTACAGGATTTTGGGGAAAATGAACCATAAAAGCTCTTGAAAAGAGTCATTTCATCTATTAGTTAGACTATGCGATTTATTTATTTTTATCATAGTGACGCGGTATCTCGTTGTAGTAATCTTGGATAGGTCGAAGATGAAACCTAGTGGATGTCGCTATAACACTAAGAGTATATCCAACAATCCGTAAGTTAGATATAATATGTAGGTTTTAACCCCGTACAAAAATTACTTGCATACGAATTCTAAGAACAGAAAATAAACAAATGCGAGAGAATAACACATATACACAGAGATTTTCCCCTGGATCCCGAAACCGGGACTACCAGATTGATTTTTCATTATGTTCCTTTAAATGTTACAATACATATTTATACATGCTGAAGCATCCAATACCATGGACCAAAAACCATCACGTCCAAAACCATGGACCAAAAACCATCGCATCCAAAACCATGTGCGAAAACCATAGGTAGGTCCGCCCAACCTAATACAGTGTCCAAAAAAAAAATTTCCCAGGACGCTGCCCCGAACCTTGTAGAGGGGGGCTACATGCCCCCCTCAAACCTCCTAGATAGGGGGGGCTTTCACCCCCCCTCTAACCCCCCAGTTAACTACATAGGTTAGTCGTGGAAAGAATATAACACAAGCCAACATAATAGGAATTTATGACTTAGCAAGAGTCGAGACTCCACAAGGGTGGGGTAGCCTTCTCCTTGAGCCTTATCACAATAGGCTAAAGATGTCCCTTGTGGGATTTTAAATTAGGTGGAGGGAATACAAACCCATTTTGAAAACCACTCAGTCATCCCACAAGGAGACTAGACTATGTGATTTATTAGTGATTATGAAAATATTTGGTTTTGAGACATAAATGTTGGATGAATATTAACATATGGATTCAAGTATATTATGGGCATAATGATTAAAAATGTGTGTTTCTTCTCAAGAGGTCACATGTTCAAATCCAAAGCGGGGTACAATATGTACATCTCCATAGATTTTTTTTTTTTACCATGATGAATTAGTAATTTGTTGCAGTAATTTGGGCGAGGTACAAGATCAAAACTAACACTTTCTACTATAACACCAAGAATATATCCACAACCTATAAGCTATGTATATAAGGAATTCATGACTTAGTAAGAGTCGATACTCTGTAATGTTGGGGGAGCCTACTACTTGAGCCTTATCACAATGGGCCAAAGATGTGCCCCCGTGGAATTTGAAACTGAGTGGAGGTCCCTTGTCTGACAAACAAGAGGGTCTAATACACCAATTTGGTGTCTAACTTGGCCATGACCTTAAAATTAGAATGCTGTTGTTGTTATTATTATTATTAAAATTTTTACATAAATTATTTTAACATCAATAATAATTTAGTGGAAATTTGCAATAATAGACACAAACAACTCAAGCGACCCATAACTCACCAAGTAGAGCAACTATATCTTCAATATTTATATTTTCTAGGTAAACATATTCAACATATCTTGCACATATATGCTTGGCAAGGGAAATTGCACATCAACTTTAATATTACTTATAGAGACCCTATCTTGATGTCTATTCAAGATAGGTATCAAATATCCTCCAAACTCTGTATTTGTACGTTGCAAATAACTTCTATTAAGTGATTGTAAGACCTTCTCAGTAGGGGCACTACCACCACAATGACACTTATTTATATAAGGCTTGATAATGACTATTCTTGATTTACAATTCCTTCTAATCAAGTGATTTGAAGTAACTGTGAACTTTGAGATAAGAGATATCTCCATTTATCTTAGGATGAGAATAAACAAAATTAAAAGTGATTTCATTAATAGAGAAAGAGTTTTTTCTTAAAGCTACAAATTTTACCATAATTCAGTTATCAACTAGTAAAGTAGTATTAAGGATAGTCATCATTTATATTATTTGTGAGTGTGAGCTTACTCATCACCATTGTTTAAGGAAAACTACACTGCTTTAAATGACTTACTGGTGGTTTATAAAGGGGAAGAATTTCATTCTTTTTTGGACCATTAACCTATTTCCTTACAATCAATAAAGACGAGCTTTTGACCAATCAAAAATAGTTTTAAATCTTACTCCAAAATCAAAAGGAAATTTTAACATAAATAACATTAAAAAAACTAATGACCTTTGTACTCATCACTAAAACTAACTCCAATGAAGTCAAATGTTTTTATTAACATTTAGCTTCACACACCCACACATAACAAAATACCATCAATTATAATTTTGCTTCCTATTTTTTTTAAAACAAAGTGGGAAAACTCACATAACATAATGGTCAATTAGGATGTATCATTTCTGAACGTTATAATACTAATTGATACATAATGTTATAAAGGGGAAAGCCATGCTACCTAGAATTACTCGTTAGGTGTTCGTAAGGGGGCAGTCTTCCACTCTTGCGAGATGCCTATGGTTCTTAAATCATTGACTTGTTTCCGTACAGTCAAAGAAGACGAGTTATTAGCTAAACAAAATCAATATTTGTGATCAATGATGAGTAGTGTTTTATAAATTTTGTGCCTGGAACGCAACCAAAATCCCAAGAGATTTACAATGAGTTCTAGGAGCTAGTTCATACATGCATGATACCAAACACATACATGCTACTAACAGATTTGCAGCTATATAACTGACAAAATTGGCCACACAGCACGACAATTCTATGAAACATTGAAATTTAATAAGGGGAGTCTATCGACACCGCTTTAGACTAATTTTCACCTGAGTTTCTTCCAGAGCTCTGTTGACTTATTGCATGACGAAAGGAGGAAAGATCACTCAATTTACTGCAGAGAGAGTCGATTTCATCATTCTTCCTATTAATTTGATCTTGCAGCCTTTTCATTCCTTCAAACAAATCTATATACATTTGTGAGAGTTGGAGAATATGCTATGGAAGAGATTGGTCCATGGGGTGTGTGTTGACAGGGCGATGAGGGAAAAAAGAGCACGAATCCAATCCTTTTGGGGTGCCTTTGCTTCCTTATGGTTGGGGTTGTGCTTATCCATTTGATATTGGTGTCCTATGAGTAGATAATACAGACCCCTAGAACTAATGGAGCCTAACTCCAAATCCAAAGAATGACTTGCAAGACAAGTGGAATTGAAACAGAGGGGAACTCGATGATTTGTAGATAGAAGGATTTGAAGAGAGTGGTTTCAAAGTTGTACTTGTAGAGTTTGTGAATTCCTAGAACTGTTTGGTTCAGAGTCTGTTATTGAAGCCTACAACCTATATTGTGACTCTCCCAATTACAAGTGGTAAGAGAGACACGAGATTTAAAATCTTCAGAAGGAAGTGTCATTTGTAAGATGAGAAGCCAATTTCAAACCCTAACTTCAATAAGCACAACTACAAGCCCTGTATTCAAGCTTGTTGCAAATCAAAGGACCATGGGAATGTAATAACCAAAGTTCACATTGTCCCAAATGCCTCCGTGCTCCCAGTATAAAAGGGTTTCCATAGTTAAAATGTTACCAAACTCCATGAATGAGGAGTTTATGCTTGGTACCTCCCACAATACATATGTCATTTCTTTAAAAATGCACATTAAATTACTCAATCCGAGATCCATGGTTTGAACTTGCTCGAAATAGGGAAAATTAATCCAAATATGTCCAATCAAATTCACTTGAGGCAGGGGACGAGGGGGCTTGTGGCTTGCATGCTTGTCGCCTGCCACCTTGGTGGTGAATCCACTGTCGTACCTCCAATTTGATTTGAGAGCTTTCACATGGATATGGGATACAATTAATCCGTAGGAATGAGTATTTATTTCAATTCTTTCCAACTTGGCTCTATGGTTGTCTCAGACTTTAGTATATGGGGAGAGCATGTCTTTCTCATAACTGATGTCAATGGATAGATATCCATCCAAGTTTTCCATTAATTTCATTTTCCCCTTCTCTAATCGATAGGCATGATTGGCCTACTTATATGCATCATAATTTTATGTCCTTAGGGTGTGGAAGAAACTTTTTCTCAAGAAGGTATCCAATATACTCTTGATTTTGAGAAGGAGGAGGTTTAAATAGTTGGCCTTTTGATTAGATCCATTGAGCAAAAATTGAATCGTTTTGAAAGAGTCCCTTATGATGATGATCCCGGGAATGACTCTTTCCTTATCTAATTGAAGACCTAACAAGAGCCCATACATCTCATCCATGTTGTTGGTTCCTTTACCAAGTCCCTAGGCGAACTTAACTGCATGTTGCTCATCGGGATCTCGAGGGGTCCTCCCTCTCATGTCACCCTTATAAACAAATGCAGTTTTAAGACATACTTCAAATCAAATTACAATTTTGCTTCCTTTCCATAAAATTAAGATATATCTATATATATATATATATATATATATATATATATATATAACCAATCATTTATATATTTTCATATAAATATAACTAGCAATTGCCCCTAAAGGTGCAAAGGTACATCAAAGGAATAGAAGGAATAGAAGATTTAGGAAGATCATCTTGAAAAACTAAGTCACTAAATATAAAAACTCTTATATAAAAATCAATATCAATCTCCATCTATATTTTAAAAAAATGTTGAAAGCCCTTTAGTGCATTTAAAAGTAAGGTGATGTGGCATGCTTTGATAATTGTCACTAATTTTCTCTCTTCTTTAGTTTTATTTACAAGGTTGGAAGACATGTTAGTTTGATTGGAAAAATGGTTTTCAAGCATATACATTGAGTTTCCATCTAGAGCCATTCATCTTTAGGGCTATTTTTATGCTTTGATGTTATTTCCTCAACTTCAATAAACCTAGGTAGTTTCAACTCCATGAATTTCATTTTATAAAAGGTTATGCTTATCGTTTTGAATATTGCTTTTAGATTTGTTGTTGTTGATTCATTAGATACCTTTACTTTGTGGTTCTTCTCTTAAACCATTATGTGTTAATAAGATTTTCAAATTTCCATAACAAAATTACTTTATATAATTAAATTTCAACTTTTCAAACCAACAAATTTAATAATCATTTTCCTTATTAATATAAAATTCAAAAGCATTTAATTTACCCTAATAACATATAAAAATACATCAATGATTAAAATTAAAATTAAAAAATATACCCTATTATAATAAATCTGATTTAAATTAAACAATATCGTAGCTTGTGAATCCGTCGATAATGCAATCTAATGCAAACTTAAAATGTGTTCCCTTACCCTTATTCATCCTCCAAACACCTCTATTATCATTGCCGATAATTGTTATCATTGTGGAGAACAAGATATATGTGGACTTTCAAATTGCCTTTGTCCTTTCCGTTTCTCAGTCAACACTACTTAACAAATCCTCAATTTAAGTTTCTTCATGGGATGATGGGGTTGTTGTCTCATTGGAATGTTATCCCCACCACTTGGTCAAATTCCTTTATGAGGCACTATGACCCATCATAGTAAATCTAGAAGGACAAGCATTTTCGATGGTCTTCAGACGCCTTTGTCCTAGCTGAGTTATGAGTTTCTACTATATCTGGCTTGTGGGTTATTTGTGATATGCTTGATCCCGATCCTTGCCCAAATTACTCTAACAAATTACTGATTCACCATAGTAAAAAAAATAAAAAAATCCCTAATTTAAAATCATCCACTTCAATTACTTTACAATCAACCATATCAACACATCCACTTCAACTACTTTACAATCAACCATATCAACACAGAATTGGCATGATCAGATTTATGTTATTTTTCAAAAACATGGTAAAGAAACACAATGATTATTCAACTAAACATATGAAAAATGAGAGTATACAAAAAAATTTAAATTTCAGATTTAGTTCATTATTCACAACAAATATGATAAAAATAGATAACGTGGGGCTCACTCGATAACCAATGCCTTGCTCAATGTGCATTGTAAATATCTTTGACAATACATCATGACAAATGCCTTAAACATGTGTAACTATAATTACAATCTTGCAAAGTTATCACTTCCATTCAACATATATAACCCTATTAGGCTCCAAGTCATTACATCTATTGGTTAAAGAGCATTGCTTGAACCACTTTTTGTTAATGTTGTCGAATTGTTGATCAATTTTCACAATGTAACGCTAATCATCGACAAGCACCGTTAAATCCTATTGAATTGGAAGAGAGGAAATATCACTTTTTGTTAATGTTGTCGAATTGTTGATCAATTTTCACAATGTAACGCTAATCATCGACAAGCACCGTTAAATCCTATTGAATTGGAAGAGAGGAAATATAATTTAACGAAGTGCAGTGTATGGACACCAGATTAGACTATATGTGGCTAACCTTTGCCCTCTTAGAGGGTTGATTTTGTCTTTATAAGCATTAACTATTTTTTAAATCCATTCCATAAATTAAAACGTTCACCATTTTTTCAATCCGCTCATAACATAGAAGTCCTAAAAGTCCTAGTGTTCATAGCACTTGTACATAAATTATTAAATTCTAGCATTAAATGAATGAATCATATTCAATCAAATCCATCGAACCATAACTCTATATATTACAAATATATAACACAAATAAGTACGATAGAGCAAAAAGAAAGAAAATTACATTAAACAAGAGCCACGTGGTGGCATGTCATTGCTTTTTTTTTGTATAAATGAATTTTGTGCATGTAGTTCTATTTGTTTTTTAAATACTTTGACATTGTGGGTTGATAGTTCTTCTTCTATCCAAAAAATCAATATTGTTAAAATGAGAATAACCTCTAATGAGTTCCAGAGTGAAATAAGGCATTGAACAATTCCTTAAACTTAGAATATCCAAATAATCTCATCTTTATGACGTTAAGAAGGTTAAAGATGAAAAACAATTGTATTAAAATGTCTTTTATACACCTACATTACATATCAATTCTCAATATTTTGTTACAATATTTTTTTTCTTAAACTAAACCTAAAATATATACAATTAAAAAACCTAATTCCAATCTCAGAACTCTAAAGAGATAAGAAAGTTGAATTTATGATCTCCTCAATTTCAAGAAAGAGATTTTGGGTAATCCTTGTCAAATAAATAAATTATTTTTAGAATTGAAAATATTTTACATTTGGTTCAACCCTCAAGTCAAATAAATAAATTTTATTTACTTAAAACTACCAACTTAATCTCTCGTTGATTCATATATCTTGGTTGCTTCAGCTAAGTGAGCCAAAAATGGTAGTACAATGGGCCTAGATCAACACATCTCTCACATCTTCTCAGCTCTAAACTTACAAATTATCTTAAATGAGACTTACAAAATTACCTTAAATGATGTCACAATTTGTTCCATTTATAGCCATGTGTACTTTCAATATAGAAAAAAAAACAAAAACTTTTAAAATTATTTTCTGAACTTTAAAATTTAAGAATATGTTCAAAATAAATAGAAATATTCAAATTAAATATAATTTTTTAATATTACTAATATTTAAATTAAAAATAAAATAAAATTAATATCTTATAAGCGGGAGAGAGATGATAAGTAAACACATTGGAGGTAGGCACAGTGACCAGATCCCGACAACATCTTAAATATGTTCCCAAGCTTCTTGGTGACCAAGGAGACGTGCCGATATAGTCATATACAGAGTAATAACTAAAACCAAAACCTAATAAATCTTAAAACTAGCATTTGTACCAAGAGGTGCAAAGAACCGCCGATAATCTGTGTGGGTTTTTTCCTAAGGCTGGAAACAGTGATTACAGACCTAACAGTGCCTTTGACCAAATTTGGATCACTCACCAACATTAAGAAAACTGTTCTAACGTCCATAAAGAAATGAACCAAGAATCTGCCAATATAAATAGAACATAATAAGAAGATATTGTTTACTCATGCAACTATAACTTTTTGGAATCAGACATGAGAGCGCCTGGACAACTTGATAAATTTATCAGCCTTAAATTAACAACAAGAAAAGCATTATTTCAAAAGCATTAAAATTGCTGATGTGAAAATCAATAAACAAACACTTTTAGTGATGGCCCTCCAGAAGATGTAGGGTGTGAGAAAACGTTTGATTTTCAAAAAAATAAAATTCCAGAATATATTGATGGTTTTTTCCTGGCTATAAATCATTAATAACACCTAGTCAAATACTTTATCGAACGACTTTTGATTTCGCTGGACATGACTATCAATTTCGATGGATATACGTATCAGTGTTCATTGAAACCAGCACAACACTGAACATATTTATCATCATTTTCATCTCTATTTAATGCTAGCACTTTCTCCATCTCTCTGCCTTACTACTAAAAGGCCGGAATGTTCATTATTTGCTTAATTGTTGAATAATTTCAATAAAAAAGGCCTAGAACATGTGTATTTTTCTAGATTTAGTCAATTATCGGAGTTCGGAAGCAGAGTACCTAGCATGGTTCCCCTTGTTTGTCACTGTCAACACCACTTTTGGGTATTCATTTGAATTTTTGTTTTCCATAAATTCATCTCTACATACTATAATTATCTATATTTTGGATGTCCCATGGATGTTGGGCTGGATGAGCAAAAATCAAAAATAGTGAAGTGTAATGTGCATGAACCTAAATCTCAATGGAGGTCATTTCATGCCTTGCCAGCAGAAAATGCGTACTCTGTATTCAAATGTGAGGGTAGTTCGTTGCACGGGAAAATATGAAAAAAAATATCAGTTGATGCTAATTTTGGTGCCATTATGCTCCAATTAACGTATTACTTGAATATTTGTTTTTTTATTCTGATTTTTTCTTGCTTTCACAACTATTTTTTGATTAAGCATTGAATAAATTAGTGTAAACTACCTTATGGTCCTCCTCAATTCTTCTTTTAATAATTCTAACCTCCCCATTCTCATTTAAAAAACATAACATATCGTGCATCTTACCGTCTGTACGTGACAATTATAAACAATTATAAATATAAATTTAATATATGGATAACCCACATCTCAATTCAAGTAACGTGCAGCCCTGCATGAGGCTACGTGCCATCTCGCATTGTCCTCGGGGAGATAGCTCTCACAAGCTTAACAACGTAGCATCGCAACTTGCAATGCTCTGTGAGACAAATTAAAAAAAAAAATTATCACTTCGCTGTGTACAAAATAGGTCGTTCGGTTTATGGCAACTACCTTATTGGCATTGCTAGCATTTGGAAAAGTGAGAGCCATAATTGGTAGCGGTCATGGAAATGGAGGTTTATGCGTTGAAGTCTCAAACACATAGGTAATTCAAAAATAGGAGTCTTGTCCTAGTACGTTTTACAGAAATGAAATATATCAAGATCCAGTGGAGAGGTTACTCTTTTAATTAATTTTAAGAGGGTGTAGCTCAGCGCCTGGATATGCCCATGAGTTTCAATCAGAACCTTGGTGTATGTCTCTTAATTAAGTTTAAGAGGGTGTAGCTCAGCGCCTGGATATGCCCATGAGTTTCAATCGGAACATTGGTGTATGTCAGCCGGAACAATGCGAAACAAAGAATCCAGAGCTGAAAGCAAAGGCTTAGGTGCTTGGTTTAGTTGTGGTAGGAGACATCTGACAAGCAAGATTTTGTCCCTGATCCCCTTTCATGTGCTAAATTTCAAATTTCTATTTTTAGGTTGTAAAAATCGTATATTGGCAGGATTTTGTGCCTAGGCATCTCCTTCTTGTCTTGAATTTAAAAGTGTTGTCGTTGCAGTGCATATTTATTTATTTTTGGTTTATTTCAACATTTTTTTTGGTGAAATAACGAACATATTCATAGGGTTTTCAGGTTTTTATATGAAATGAGAGAACCAAATTTCAGGTTTTTCCCACGGTGTACAAAAATGTGTACAAAGAGGAAAAGAATAAAGGGAGGGAAATCCAATAAAAACTCGAAGAGTTAGAGGAAACGCTGGTCAATTCAAAGTGAATCAAGCTAATCTTAAAAGTATATTCCTCTAGCCAACCAAGTTCATTCCTCCACCCAACCAAGTTCCCAGTGTAAGTAATATGATGGAATATAAGGGACTTGAGCTACAAAAGAAAGCACGTGATCCTTGAAAAGAGATGGAAATGTTAGAATATTAGATCTACTAAACTAGCTATCTATCTAAGAAAATGAGGGAAATTGTCATCAAGGGGGAGCAGTAATGAATCCTTCCTTCTTTAGTGTTAGGATGGGCCCTTCTCTCAACCATTATTAAGGGGGAGTGTTGGAATATATTATATTACTTGGAAGGTAATAATGTCTTTGTATTATGTCGGAAGTTGTCCATAATCTTATGTAAAAGAGTAATACATTATATCTGATATTTATTATGGCATAGTATACTCTTGTGTCCATTTATTATATAAAGAGGTGTTATTTTGGAGAATTATATTATCCCACATTTAATATGTGAGAGTAATTCCTCCACATCTTTGGGTATATAATAGGGTCAAGGGAGCCTCTTTAGACATATACCATTTTGTGATACCATCACATCTTATCCTGTGCTCGCATCATACTGCTATTTGTATCCGGTTATTTGTAGTGCTCTCTTTGTAAGATTGTAGGAGATTTATGGAGATAATAGAAGACAACCTTATTTGTAGTGCTCTCTTTGTAAGATTGTAGGAGATTTATGGAGATAATAGAAGACAACCTTCCCGTGGAAATAGCCCAATTTGGTGAACCACGTATATCTGTTGTATTATTTTTCCTTGTTCTCTTTATGTTCTTATTTATATGTTGATACATTGTTGGTTTCTTAGATAGATAACTAGTTTAGTAGATCTGATACTCTAATAGGAAAGGGTAGATTTCATGATGACATAAGAAATATTGATAGAGTAATTGCATGCAAGTGGAGAAACTTTCAATTTGTAGTCATATATGCACAGAGACCAACCCAAGGTTTGGGAATCTTTCAAAATCTTGAGGAAGTGACCCTCTCTAACATGTTCACCATTTGTGAAATTCTAACTCTTATATTTGATCTCATTAAGCAGTTTCTCTCCCATCATTGAAGATCATCCATGGATCAATCAAGGAGAATTTAGTTTAATATGCTCTCTCTCAGAAAAGGAAGGAAGATTCTAGAAACTGGAGAACCCGACACATTTATTTAGGGAAGCTTTAGTAAAATGCAAACTCAGTAAAATACAAATTCTTGGACCTTCGTAAAATCAGAGGGATCCACAGTTGGATTAGTAAGCAATTGTAGCTACCAAATGTTCATTGTCCATTCCCACAAAAGTACCTCACAATCACTCCACTCAGCTTTCAGTGCACCACCTCAGTAACATCTATATAAGAATTTTGTCTTCACAATAGGTCCGCTTCATCATCTATACTGTCCGTACAACACTATCACTCTACTTAGCTTTCAGTGCACCACCTCAGTAACATCTATATAAGAATTTTGTCTTCACAATAGGTCCGCTTCATCATCTATACTGTCCGTACAACACTATCACTCAAGATAACTCACAAAATATGGATAGTCACAACAAAGAGGTTTGACTCTTTCTTCTCTTTTTGTTTCTTTAATTTTTATCATGAGAATCTAATATATCAAACTAATTTTTTAGTGCAAGTTATTGTAGGTTTTCACTTTCATTTGCCTTTTTATTTTCCAAATATTAATGGACAGATCACTTAGAATCAACATGATATTAGCTTGCCTGTATCAATGCACTTTCCACCATTCTTAATGTTAAAGACTCAAAAAGTTTATTCTTTGGAGGAAAATCTGTTGTTGTTTTCAATTTTAGGTAATACATTGATGAACCACCCAATCTTAAACAAGAAGAGGAGCATCCTGGTCATGCAAAAGAAGAATTTGATATTAAACAAGACGAGGAACCATCTCATCAGGAAGAAGAAATTCCTAGAGCGGATGAATTGTCTGAGGATAAAGACAAGAGAGGTAAAAGTCAAACCTGGCTTTGTTGAGCTCCTGCGATTAAGAAAACCCATTGTTCTATGTGTGGATATTGTTAAAAATAGTAGATCTGGACCCAAATGAGAGTTCTCCACATAAATCGCCCAAAGATTGAAGCTTTCACATCCCAAATATCAGATTGAAGATTGAAGACCGGAATCACCCCTTTCTGCCCCTCCTCTTATTCATGTTGCTTCTTCAGCTCAATGGAACAACGCCGGGTTGAGGGCATCCAAAGGCAGAGGGCATATTTTCTGACTCGAGAATTGGGAAGCTAAGTGGAAATTGAATTTCAAACCCTTAGGGTTTGGGAGAGAAAAAATCCAAAGGGCACCCTGTCAGAGAGAAAGACTGACCTTAATGCCCCACTTTAATCACGAAGACTGCAGCCACGGTGCAAACCAGTAAACCTTCAGATTCTTGAACATCTAGCAACTAATGCCCTATTCTTCAGAATCACCACAGAACATGATGGTTTCCCTTTCGAATCTCTTCCCCTTCATCTTGACGAATTCCGTCGCTGAGAAGAGACATGGAGATAATAAGGAGACCATAGAGAATCCATAGGGCAAGGTTTGTTCGAATCAATGCGCAACCATGGCTTCCCTTTCCCACTCCAATGTAGCAATGCAAAGAACAACGACTTCCAACCATGGGTATCTCCTCTCGGGTTCGAACTTATTCACTCTCATTGGGCTAGTATAATGAAACTTGACCCTGCCAGTCCGCAGGAGAAGTAAATGCTGAAGGTAGAGGAGTATGGCAGGATGGTGTAGGTGAGCCTTGTGCAGAAATGCAATTTGATAGATGGCAAGATGGAAGGGCAAACACATCTCACGATGGTACTGACTAGAAGGGCGAAATCCAAGCATTCTAATTGGCTGGGTGAATAGTGTTTGCCCACCCAACTGATTCGTGTTCAAATATATATATATATATATATATATATACATTTCACATATAATTATATTTATCAATAAAATTTAAATTTAAATTCATTTTTATAAATAATAATTATCAATATATAAGTATATTGTAATAAAATATAAATATTAAAATCTCATTATGATATAAACATTATAAATTTTAATTGTAATTTTATTCATAGAACAAAATTATAATATAATAAATTAAATTAAATTATTGTTTTTTATTCTTTATAATTTTTTTATTGATAAAAAAATATATTTTATTATTATTAAAGTGGTTTTATTAATAATTTATAATATTTCTAATAAAATTTAATATCTTTATTTTTGTTTATTTAATTTTATTTAAAATTAATTTGTTTTAGTTAATATATATGGTTTTGATGATGAACCACACTTATTAGTTCAAAATGGGTAAGCCAAAAAATTCTCTTATTTAATTTCTACCGAAAAACTTTACTTAAATCAATTTTGAAATTTTATATATATTATCCTAATAAATAGTTATTGAAGATTTCGTTATACCATTTATAAATATTGTAATTTGATTTGGATTATATATTTTGGGGTGATTGTTTTGTAGATTTGGTTATACCATTTATAAATATTGTAATTTGATTTGGATTATATATTTTGGGGTGATTGTTTTGTGTTGAGAATATCTGACAGAACGAGATATATATTTATGGTTGTGTTTTTGGTTATTCTAATTTATCTTGCTTCAAGGAAAATTATATGAAAAGTTGTTGAGGCTAGATGAAGTGTTTCATAAGCCCAGGAAAAATGGTTACCGAAAAGATAGGCCCCCTGCAAACTTCTTGCAAATTTTGTCTTTTTTAATAGAAATATATTACTAGTATGGTATTCAGTTTTATATGACAATGTTCAACTGTAATATTTGAAACCCGTGACTAACCATTATATTTATATTTATGGCCAACAAAATACCAATGTATATTAAATACAAGTGTATTAGCATTGGTAATGGAGCCTTTAATACTTCTCAGCCCTCGGAGTATGGTTCGGGCATGCGGCAGCACCCTGATCAATGAGCACCAACGTGACACATTAATTTTGAAAGATATTTAGGTGTAAGCAGTAAATATATTCTTGAAGAATGCTTTAAATTTTTCTAAAGTCTGGGTAATGTTAATATTATTTCCATGACTTAAATTAGTAGATAAACTTCTAATTATGGGTCTCAATTCTACATCTGCAAATTTGGTTTTCATTGCATTGAAAATAACATTGTTAACACACATATTTTCTATAGAGATTTGAGAAAAAAAAAAATAACATTGGATCATGACGGATGAGGTTGTAAGAATGAGACAAATACAATGACAGTTGTAATGATAGAAAAAATGAAAGAAACATAAAAATTGACTTTGAGGGAGTAATTCAACGACTCATGTTATTAATAGCCATGTAATTATAATGGTTAGAAAAAGTTTTTATTTATATTTTTCAATTTTTAAGATTATTTATTTTTAATTCTATTTTTATTAAAACAATTTTAGATTAATCTCTTTATTATATTTTTTTGGGGATAATCTTTTTTTTGTTTTTAATTTTTCTATTTGTTCTTATGTTTTTTCACTTGTTCATCTCAACCTTCTTATCTCCCAAATATGTTGGTTTAATTTCTCTATCCTCTTAATCTCCTCTTCACTAATTGTGTCACTATTGTATATCCACACAATGTGTATGTGTATGCTTCCATCTTAGCCTCTAATCTCTTCTCTAATTCCTTCCCTATTGCATCTAAATGCTCCAACTATCCTTTATCTTTTAGCTATTCTCGATGTCTTTTCCTTTTTCTTATTCTTGGTTTCCAAGCAACACTTTCATATCCATCTATCTCATCCTTTATATGGGCTTCTTTCATTGACTCTGCTATTAGCAACTCCTTTATCAATCAAACTATAGAAATGACCAATCTCTACCAATAACTTCTCTATTGATCGTCATGTTGCTTGTGACTCTCTCTATCAACAACCCTTGTAGACAACTATCTTGTTAATGATCTTTTATCAATGACCACTTTTTCAATGCATACCTTGTCAGTCATCTTCATCGACAAATTTTCTATCAGTGAAAACTTTTTAGCAATTTTCCTATTGATTTCCACTTTATTGATGACCTTTATGTTGAGTGTTACCTTGTTGAACAACCCTTCATTGATGACCCTTTTGTCAATTTCTACTTTATTGAAAACTCTCTTCTTAATCATCCCACAATCAATAACTCCCCTACTAATCATTTCATTGTCAATGAATCGCTTGTTCACACACACCACATTAGCAACCCCTCTATCTGATACTTTGTTGTTAGTGGCCATCTATCTATTACACTCTACTACTACATTATTGATGACATATCCATTGACATTAAGAAACCATTGCTTGCTTAGACTCTTGATCAAAAACACATTTCTCTGTGACTCCACTATATCAACCATATTGTTAACAATGTTCATTTTTCTATTGTAACATCCCCTTCCACCACCTTAGCTTAAACTAGCTCATTGGAAGGTGTTATATTCATTTAAACCAACCTCCATAGTCCTGTCATGGAATTGGGGTCATAAAATTCCTCAATTCCCAACTTCCTTGAATCTAAAAAGTAATACCACCATTGTATCTAGCTCGTCAACAAATTTTCAACGATATAAATTTTACCTCAATTCGACTTACGAATCGAAAGTTATAGCCATTTGAAACTTGACCCTTTTAAGCCCTGCCATGTTAGCATGGCTACCAAGTGGCACTCATGTGGTTCCCACATAGTAATCCCACCTCACCTGGGTGATCCACATAACCATATTAAGCCCACATGTATGCCCATGTGACATTGGCCACGTCTCCTCTTCAATTGGCCCTGCCAGTTTAGCCCCTTAATCAAGATTCATGCTATAATAGTTATTCAAGTTCTCAGCCCTGCAGTAGGGAACACTTAACAAACATTCCCCAGTCCCCAGGGACCAAATGTATGGAGTTTTTTGAGCCTTGACCCACATTCGGGCCTAAAAATCAACTCACAAACCATTAACCCACTCAACCCCAAATAGGCTATTTGGGACTTCAAGCCCTCAGTAGGGATCTACTGAACTTATACCCCAAGGCCCCAAACACTAAAATCTCCCAAGCCATTTGAGCCTAAGCCCACATTGGAGACTTTGAGCGATTCCCACAAGCAACAACCTATTCATCTTGAATAGGATACTCAGGTCTTTGGTCCCAACGTGGAAACATGATTCCCACAATTCCTCCCAAGGTCCAAAATGATGTCACATGATCGTCATGTTGACGTCACCTTGAGATGATGTGAGGATGAACACTTACCTTCCACTTGAGAATCTATAAGGACACCACATGTCACATGTTTTTGGACCACTTAACCTCTTAATATAACTGTTTTGTGCCTACCACGTGGTTTGCCTCTTGCATGCCACATCGATCCTATTTCCACATTACTATGCCACCTTAGCCCCCTAGCATGGGTCCCACCAAGGTCCCAACCCTTATACAATCGCAAATTTCCATTGTAAATAATTTATCCCTCTCTGTCCAACGACGATGGTGATCCAAGCACAATAAAAAATTCAAACTAGATAGTGAACCCCCTTCTTCGTTAGGGTTCCTTTCCAACAATATTTTTTCCCGCCATTTATCCAAGAGAGCTCACGTCTCCTGCCTCCATCAATAGTGGCTTGCTCCACTTATGACAAGCACTCTCAACTTCTGAGTCAAGATAAATATTCCATCCATTAAAGACGAGAATTCCCCTCTATCAAGGTCCTCCCAACACTTATATAAATTACAACCTACTCTCGAACTCTACATAAACACACATACACACACATGTATTATGTATACTAGGAAGACCTCAATACTTAGCCTCTATAAATCCATCTCGAGCTTATATTGATATATATGAATACATGTCAACTATCTTGACACAACCATGTGGCAAAGAGAGAGAGAAAGAGATAGAGAGAGCATTCATTTACAAAAAGGACATGAATAAGCAACTTATTTCATATTTTAGCTACTGAGATTGGGACTTTGACTTTTCACCCAACCATAGGTTGTTTGCATTATTATCTCTCTTTTAACTAACCACCCCCAAGCTTGATTCAAAGCCTATGAAGGGAAGTGCTAAAGTATATTTACCAGCCAATATGGACATTCCTATGGGAGCCTAGATCCCACACAGAGCGTCCACCTCAGACACACAGGAGTCCAGGGTGCAAGCCCCACCTGCAGTTGTGTAATAGCCTCTGGTTAAAAGTTTATGTAATCAAAGTTGATAAAGGAAAAATAAGACCATGGTTAAGGGACATGTATTCCAAGCTTAATGTTGGGAAAGACATCCCAATATGGGTGTTCATTTTAGTTTATTATGGCTAAGGAAATTGGTAAAGGCATTAAAAAGGAAAAAAATATTTTTTGCACATTTATTTATGAAAATTAAGGAAAATAGGAGAAAAGGAAGGTGAAAGGTCACACGTTGCATGTGAGGAGGAAATTGAAGGAAAATAATGGAAAATGAAGAAAATAGAGGCCTCATTAATAAAAAGGCTTTTGAGGATTAGTTGGCAAGCTTTTTTTCAGTGTTACGCTTTTGGCTCAAGCTTTTGCTTAGTGTTGGAGCAAGGAAAGGGAAAGAAAGCGAAGGAAGGACAAGGAAAGGAAAGGAAATCAAAGATCAAGAAAGGAGGAGAAGGATCAAGTAGCTTCAACAAGAATACTTGTAGGTAACATATTTTATGTGCAATTTCCTAGCTGCTTTTTACATGCATGGATTTGCATGTTGGTATATGGTTCTCTTGCTGTCGATGGCATGGTTTTTTGGGTTATGATAGTGGTTTTCAGCCTTGACTTTCCTTTTTTCGGATAGACATGGTGTGATGGGATTGTTTTCTCGATTTTGAGCTTTAGAATTGCCGGATGGTTTCGGAATCTAGGGCGAAGGTGGTCTCAAGAAAATTCCCAAAGGCCTAGTAATTCCTTGACTAGTTTCGGCGAGATACACGGTAAAGCCCGCGGTTGGAGTCTCAATTTAGGGCCTAGTGATTCAGTGTGGATTGCGATAAAGCTTGAAAGATTGGTGTCTCGGTTTAGGGCCTAGTGATATGGTGTAAATTATGGTAAATCTTGAGAGACACAAAGATGGAAAATTCCTCAAGGATAGTGATGGAGTCTGGAGGCATTCCTAGCTCAGTTTGGTTTTGTGATCTCGGTGCTGATTTTGGTGAGATCACGGTTTGGTGAGGGTGGAGGTGGTTTAACCTCTAGATTCCCTTGATTTTGGATTGGTTTATCCATGAGATCCCACATTCATGCTTGGAATATGGAATGAGGGTGAATGAATGAAAGAAACATTTGGTTCAACCATGTCTATGGTCAGGTGGTACGTGGAAGTCCTGAATCTGGTCGACTCTTGCCTATGTTTAATCAAAGCTAAGTTCTCTTGATTTTGTACTTGTTATTATGTGGCCTTAATAACTGTTATCTCATTGTTATTTACATGGTTTAATGCTGTCTATAAGAATGGTTATATGTCTGGTTATTGTAATGTATTTTATTACAACTGAAAGGATAATGGATGCAAGACCTAATTGATGTCAAAAATTTTAAGGGAAGAGGGTGGTGATCCTTCTTGTCAAGTCTCATATGAGCTATCAATAATTTATGCTTTGTCTTGTATTTATTTCATATATATTTCATTGATGCCAGGTGTTTGATAGAATGTTAGTCCTGGTTGGGGATGGTTAGGCCTAGTCCTAGAGTCATTTTTTATTTGTAAGTGTTGTCATCATGTAAATTATGGATTATGAAAGCTTCAAGGGTTTCTGGGTAGTGACTTGGATTATGGGCTTGAAAAGTGGCACAAATCCAAGAGTCGCAGGCACATGTCTAAGGAGAAAAGTCCCCAGATGCATTCACGCCTTGCTGTGCAAGCATCTGGAACCTCCTAGACATACCCTTGTCCATATTAAGGGAGAATCCGTGGGTTTAATGGTATAAAACTTAGTGGGACCCAGGGGTTGGTAAGGGGAATGACTGGGATGCATTATGGGAGTCTTATAGCAGGTGCAAAAGGTTTGTTATGGTATGTTTCTGTTGATTGCACTTCCTTAACTGACACATAGGGAGTCAAATCATATCATAGTAACTTCTTGTCACATGTTTACCCTAGTTGGCTGGTTACTTAGGTAGATGTGGGAGGAGGTCCTGACAAAGTGGTATCATAGAATGGTTCACCCCTCAGACTGGATGGGTTCTATGTTAATTATGAATTCATGTCGGTTGCAACTTGCATATGTGTTCCTTACACTTCTGTCCATGTGCTTGTTTCATTTGCATGGTGATTGATCATGGTTGTAGTGATGTCATAATGCGAAGGTTGATGGTGTTGTTGTGGAATGTGTCGTTATGAGGGTATGGTTGTATATGAATTTGTTATGCATGTCAATGACTATATATCGTTATGCATTCTTATCATGATGAAGGTTGTTGTGCATGGTGTAATTTTATGCAATTAGGTCAACATGATGCTAATGTGTTCGTTGAGATAGAGCAGGAGATGCAAATCATTAAAGTGAATTTGCAACAATGGACTTCGGGGTAAGAGAAAATCATCATAGAAGTTTGTATGGTGGGCATGTAGGTATGTTGGTTAATGTTTGTTATAAGCATTAGGGTTATTAATATGCTTGCCATTCTATTATTATTATGGTTACATGTATGATAAACACTAGTTGATTAGTGTAGTCATATGCACATGTGTCAGATAGTCATGAATGATAATAACTTATGGTTGTATGCATTGCTATTGTTGTTTTATGATAATTAACCTAATGATTATGTTATATGTTGTTGATGAGCATGTTATATGTTAACTTTTTGTTGTTATATGTTGTTAAACTTGATGATTAGGGTTATTACAGTAAGATCTTGATGTTATATGTATCATGCTAAATTGGATTGGCTTGTGTAGATGGTTAGGGTTATGACATTCAGGTATGAGTCGAATTATTTGTGACATTGTGTTTTACTAATCTAGACTGACTATGCATATGTGATTGTTATGCATGAATGAAAATTGTTTGTGAGTTTATGATGTGAACATGTTAGCTAGTTACGGTTATGGATATCATGGCCTTATTTATGGTTGAGTTGATATATTGCTAAGTTATATTGTTCTAATCTAGCTTGATTATGTAGACAAGATAGCCTCCTCTGAGATACATTGAGGTATGATTTTGATTATGTCATCTATTTGGTGTTCGAGTGTTTGGTGTCTATTATCTCACCTAGTTTATTTATCTAACATGACACTTTTATAGTTTGTTTGAATGTTTAATTAGTTGCATGATATGAGTATGTGTATGTAAGATTGCATGAAGGAATGATATTGTTTTAAGATGATTGTACTAACACATATGTGTTGACATAGATGATATGTACTTGAATGTATGTAAGTGACAGTTGTAGCATTATGTCTAATGACTACGAGTTGACTATGGATTATGACATGATTGTTAGTCTTGGTAAAGGTTGATTTCAAATTGATAGATATGTTTGTCTTGATATTTGGAACATGTGGTTGACATGTGTGAGTAGTTGCAAGGTAACATGCTTGGCATTAGTATGACAAGGTAAGGTAACTAGGATGTTGTTATGTTTATTTATGCATTGACAACTATGTGTTTATGGCAATATGATGCATGGGATTGCATGGAAAAAGCAATTTCCATGGAATCTTAAAGAAGGCTTAGTTTGAGCTTTCACTTGGAAGAATTAGAAACCCGTGGGGATGGAGTCATGGTGTTTGTTGCCAGTCTTGCGCTTTTGGTCTTTTGTGATTTGTTGAGATTAATTTGCAGTTTTTTTATGTCTTGTGCAAGGCCTTGCCACTTTGTTTGCGGTGTCATATTATTATTGACTTTCATGGTTTTCTTCTTGTTTGTTTCTTGTCTTTCCTTTTATGTCTTAATGGTCTTGGGAGTTGGTTGGGAAAGATGAAATTTACTGGAGTTCAGGGAGAGCTAAATGAAACCTAGTAGGTAATGTAAGACTTGAATGAAGCTCGGTGCATGAGTAAGGGAATTTGAAGGTAAGAATATGACAATCGATTGGATTGGTTTGGTCCATTGGTGTAAATGGACAATGGCAGTACAATCATGAGAAATGTAACAAGAAAGGTGAATTAAATGGATCTGAAGCATTAGATGCCTTGGCTATGTTTGGAACGATTGTTCTTGATGTTGTGCATGGTGCACACATATAAAGGTAGTTCTCTTAACCTTGACCTTATGCTATCTAGCAATTATGTTATGATCATAATTTTGATGATGTTTATATACGTATGTATGTTGTTATTTGACAAGATCATGATTGTTTTATGCTAGTGTTTATGTATATGGATCTATGTATCTATGTCACTATCTGACAGGGTTGTTAGGGATCATTCTTGTGGAGGAATGATTACTTATGGAGGTGAGTGGGATGACGAGGTTTTTGGTCTTATGGGGAATCAAGTGGGGAGAGTATTCATGAAAAATATATGAGGTCAGTATCATGTGGATATGAATTGATGTTGTAAGCTTGTGTTATGTCTGTGTTTATGTTATGACCAGTAACTCTGAGGGATACATCAGCTGAATGAAAGCAATGAGATCGACGACATGCTAGGATAAGCATGGATGATGGAGAGACACTAGAAGCAAGGTTGTTTGGTAGAGATAATGTGGTTTTGGATGTGCAATACTAGTGTTGTGTATATGTTGTGCATGTTGTATATTTAGTGATTGTACCTATGGTGATGTTTACATGTAATATATGTATTATTGTGTACATACGATGTTGTGTGTCTGTTGTATGTACATTGTATATGCAATGCTAGCTATAGATGGTGCTATGTGAATGTAAGATATGAAATGTTGTGTACATATTGTACTGAGCACACGATGGATATGTAATGTTGTGTGCATATGGTATTGTGCACATGTTGGATATGCAATGCAGTGTACAAAGGGTATTATGTACACATTGTATATGCAACACTATGTACATATGGTGTTATGTGCATGTTGTACATGTGATGCTATGTACATATGGTGTTGTGTGCCTGATTGTACAAGTGGCATTGTGAGAATGTGTTTCCATGTACATGTTGTACATGTGGTGTTGTGTGCAGGTGGTGTTGTGTACATGTCGTGCATATGGTGTCGTTTACATGTGCATGTGGTGTTGTGTACGTCTAGCATTGTGTACACATTGTACAGGTGTTACGATGTACATGTGGTGTTTTCTACACGTTGTGCAGGTGGTGCTTTGTACAAGTGGTACTGTGTACATGTTGTACATATGGTACTGGTGTACATGTGGTATTGTGTGCATGTCATACATTTTGTGTTGTTGGCATGCAATACTATGTATGTGCATTGTGTAGTCGTGGTATTGTGACATATGTATTCATGGTGTTCTTCTCTATGTATGTATTTGTGTTTTGTTGTACACCGGGTGTAGGTGTATGTATTGCGTTATGGTGTACATCGGATGTAGGAGTATGTATTGTGTTGTGTTGTACACTGGGTGTAGGTGTATGTGTTGTATGTCAGGTGTAAGTGCATGTATTGCATGGTGTTGTATGTCATGGGTGGTTGTATGTGTGTGATGCACACTATGTGTACTTGCAGATGGTTGAGGAGAAGGCATTGGGTGTTTGTCAGGTGTGGCAACCGATCCGATGTGCGTACAGAATCGGGACAGAGGTAGAAGCTAAGGATTGATTAAAGGATAATAATCAATATTTTTTTTTAGTCTTATTATGCATGTGATTTATGTTTCTGGTCTATAATGATTACATGTGATCTATGATTCTGGTTTGTTATGGTTACATGTGATTTATGATTTTGATCTATGATGGTTGTGCTTTGAGCTAACATGATGTGATATGTTTATACATGATGATTTGATCAAAGGTTCTAGTTTGAATTGTTGTGAAAAGAAGTAAACATGATTGCAAGTGTACCTTGTTGACGGGCCACCAATGAGGTATGATTTGAAGTTATTTCAATTTATTTTTAATCTAATGGAAATAATATGCTTGGTATAGGAAAGCATGAATTGCCTAGTTAGGTGGTCGAAACTGACAACAAGCATTAGCAACAACAAAAAAAAGGAATTGGAACAAGCAACAATATGCTGATAAATCATTTAGGAGCAGGGCCATTGTGGGACACTAGCACCCAATAGCGTTCATTTATTTCCATGAGCATGGTATGACCAATATAATGGTTTTGAGGTAGGTATATGCCTTGGTTGTTTGACCTTCTGATGTGAGGAAGCCTTCCCAAGGGATGGATCACATGGGATAGGGGATGCCGGGGAACTTGGAAGGTGAGTGATTGCACAGAAGGGGGTGACCAGATTTCCTGAGGGACTGTGTAGCAAAGAAAGGAAGGTTGGGGATGGATTTGTTTTCGTCATTAGCATTGCTAGATGGAATTAGATGCACAGTGGGAGTGCGCCCTAGAACAATGGGCCAGTAACTATTCACTGAGAGGACAAGCGACACATGATTGTAGAGTTGGACATTGGATGTAGCTTTGAATTTGATAGTGGATTATGGACTTCTTGGGGAAGAGGTGAATCCTGGTATTGCTTTTGTGGGTGGAGGTGTAAGAGTCTGGATTCCCTTGTTGATTGATATGGGCATCGTATCCTTTTATTTGTTGGTTTAGAAAATATGCATACATAGCTATTGAAAATACTATAATGAGCTATGTTATAAAGCTCCAGTATGTGGTATCTTGTGATGTTGTCATGATGTTTTGCTTTTGAGCAGGTCATTCATTGTAAATACTGCAACGAGCTAAGTTATAAAGCTCCATGGGTAGTATGTTTTCTTTTTAGTGGTTTTGCTAAGGTCTTGGTGTGGTTTAACACCAAGGACGGTGTTCCCCAAGGGGGAGGGGTCTGTAACAACCCCTGTTAAAAGTTCTCGTAATAAAATTTAATAAAGGAAAAATAAGACCACGGTTAAGGGAAACGTATTCCAAGTTGAATGTTTGGCAAGACATCTTGGTGTGGGTGTTCATTTCTGTTTATTATGGCTAAGGAAATTAGCAAAGACAGCGGGAAAGACATTAAAAAGGCAAAAAGGTATTTTTGGCACATTTATTTATGAAAATAAAGGAAAATAGGAGAAAATGAAGGTGAAAGATCACCGGTTGCATGTGAGGAGGAAATTGTTAGGAAATTATATATTACAGAGCAATGGAACACATAAAATACACTGCAGAAATATAAACGCAGAAAACACATAAAACACATAAAACAAGAGAGACATAGATATACGTGGTTCACCCAATTTGAGCTACATCCAGGGAGAAACAACTAGCCCTTCCTTTTATATTATCTAGTAAACTGAAGAGATACAACCTACAACAGATCCACTGTAATTCCCTTTTCGATCTCACACAATCTCCTCTGTCTAGGGCAAAAAACCCTAAATTAAACATAACTTCTGTAGTCAGATATCTGCCTAATGAACGACCTAGATTGACTACGAAATTACAACATTTTACAAGGAAAATTTACATTTATTTTTAGCTTCAAGGGCACTGCCCCTGATCCCCCGCTAGGGGGGGGATCCCAAAGATGCCCCCATGGACCTCCCTGTAGCGTACATTTTACGGGCGGCGTTGCTGCCACATTACGAATTGTGGTCCAATGTGGCGATACCTCTAAATAAAGAAGATAATTAGGCTCCACACCCAACAATCTCCCACTTGGAGATCGATTATATCAAGTCCACCGCTACTTCATTTGCTGGACAATGACTCCACTTTGGACCTGGATGTTTCTCATATTCTTCATCATACTTGAAGAACAATTGAAACTGAGCAGAATCCCAGTTTCTCCTTGGTTACAACTTTTGTTAACATATTTGTAGGATTCTGGCTAATGTGTATCTTTTCCAGCTTCAACTGTCCATCTTCCAATGCTAACCATATGAAACGGTACTTGAGCTGTATATGTTTAGTCTTGGAATGAAATGAAGAGTTATTTGCAAGATGTATGGCACTCTGGCTGTCACTGTATAACCTACCCAACTCCTGCTTCTTAACCCAATTCATCCCGAAACCTTTGTAACCAAATAATTTCTTTACTATCCTCTATAGCAACAACATACTCTGCTTCCATTGTTGAGAGTTGAACAACACTTTGCAGTTTTGAGACCTAACTGAAAGCTATTCCACCTATAGTAAACACATACCCTGTGGTGCTCCTCCTGTTATCTCTATCACCCACTATATCTACATCAACAGACCCTTGTAGAGCAATGTTTGAACGACCAAAGCATAATTCTTGATTTGTGGTACCTCTCAAATACCTGAGAATCCACTTCACTGCCATCCAATGTTCTTTTCCTGGATTGTTCATGTACCTGCTTACAACTCCCACTACATGTGCAATATCAGGCCTTGTGCAGACCATTGAATACATTGAGCTTGCAACTACTAATGCATATGGAACTTTAGACATATAATCCATTTCTTCCTGAGTCTTGAGGCACATTTCCTTACTTAGTTTGAAATGGCTAGCTGAAGGTATACTAACTGGTTTTGCATTCTGCATATTAAACCTTTTCAACACCTTTTGTATGTACTCACTCTGAGAAAATGTTAATTTGTAATTCTTCCTGTCTCTAGTTATTCTCATATCGAGGATTTGTTTTGCAGCACCCAAATCCTTCATTGCAAATGAGTTTGCCAATTTTCTTTTGAGCACATATATTTCATGCATGTTAGAACCTGCAACAAGCATGTCATATACATACAATAACAATATAATATAGCTGCCATCATTTTTCCTTTTGAGATAAACACAATGATCAAAGTGACATCTAGTATAACCTTGTTTAGACATAAACCTGTAAAATTTTAGATACCATTGCCTTGGAGCCTGTTTTAAGCCGTACAAGCTCTTCTTAAACCTGCACACTAGTTTATCCTTCCCTTTTACCTCATATCCTTGTGGCTGCTGCATATATATCTCTTCCTCCAAATCCCCATGGAGAAAGGCTATCTTTACATCTAACTGCTCAAGATGCAAATCTTCAGCTGCTACTAGACTTAAAATAGTTATGATTCAAGTCATTTTAACAACAGGAGAAAATATCTCATCAAAGTTTATACCCTTTTTCTGTGCAAACCCCTTCACCACAAGTCTAGCTTTATACCTTTTTCTACCTCCATCTTCTTCCTTCAACATGTAAACCCATTTATTCTGCAATGATGTTTTACATGTAGGAAACCTGACTAAGTCCCAAGTCTGGTTATGTGCTAAGGAGTCCATCTCTTCTTTCATGGCTTGCTCCCACTTCTTCTTGGTTTCTACCTGCACTACTTCTTCATAACATTCTGGTTCACTAGAACCAGTCAACAATACATAATATAATGAAGGAGAGTATCATTCAGGGTGTCTACTTATCCTAGTAGATATTCTAACACCACTTTCAGGTGTTTGAGGTGCTTGTTGCTATTGTTGTTCTGGCTGTTGATCATTATGATTTTCAGGCACCTTCACTTTTTCTGTGATCTCATCAAGCACCATGTATTCTCTATTTTCTTTTTCTTGTTTCTTTCCTGCATCTAATCCTTATACAAAACCTTTTCATTGAATATGACATCTCTACTCCTAATGATTTTGTGCTTTTCACAATCACAGAAGCGATAACCAAAATTATTAACACCATATCCAATAAAGGTACATTTCTTTGATTTTGCCTCCAGCTTTGTTCTACTTTCTTTATTAATGTGGACAAAGGCTTCACAACTAAAAGTCTTTAAAAATAAGTAGTTTACCTTTTTACCTATCCATGCCTCCTCTGGAATACCACCATCCAAGAACTTGAAGTCCCTTTATTTATTAGATAAACAACATTATCTACAACATCTGCCCAAAATTGTAAAGGAAATCCTGCATGAAATCTCATGCACCTTGCATGCTCCATGATTGTCTTGTTCATCCTTTCTGACACACCATTTTCCTGTGGTGTACCTGGAACTGTCTTCTCTCTATGAATTCCATTCTTTGAACAATACCTATCAAACTCTTTGCTACAATATTCACCTCCATTGTTTGATCTGAGACACTTAAACCTTTTTCCTGTCTCATTTTCAACCAAATATTTCCATTTCTTGAAAGTATCAAATACATCAGATTTATTTTGAATACAATAAATCCAAGTTTTTCTGGTTGCATCATCAATAAAAGTAACATAATAACGAGACCCACCAAGAGATGATACCTGAGCTGGTCCCCATACATCTGTATGCACAAGCTCTAATTTTCTGCTCTTCTTTTCATTCCCAACTTTGAGGAATCTAACTCTCTTCTGTTTTCCATAAACAAAATCCTCACAGAATTCTAAATCAACATGCTTCAAACTTGGTAAAAAATTTCTTGAGTGAAGAATCTGCATCCCCTTCTCACTCATGTTCCCAAGCCTATGATGCCACAATGCCATATCTTCTCCTGTAGAATATAAAGCATTAACAGAATTAGAAATACCATTGCATAAATACAATGTACCAACCTTTTTTCTTTTTGCTATTACTAGGGCTCCTTTAGTGACCTTCCGGGTTTTATCTGTAAAAGTAGTTACATAGCCTTCACCTCCCAACTGCCCTGTTGAAATCATATTTTTCTTCAGATATGGAACATGCCTTACCTTCTTCAATAGCCATTGATTTCCATTCTGCTATTTATGAAAATTGTACTCATTCCAATGATTTTATAGGGTTTATCATCACCTAATCGAACCTGTCCAAAATATCCTTGAACATAATCATGAAAATGTTTCCTATCAGGTGTGGCATCAATAATATTTTCTAATGAAAGAATCAAAGCATATTGCAACACATCACCTGTCACATTCACTTCATGATTTTTTTCTTGCTGTGCGTCTCCTTCTTTTCCCTTCCGAGACTTGCAGTCTTTCTTCAGGTGTCCTTTCTTCCCGCACTTTCAGCACACTATCCCCAATCTAGACCTGGATCTGCCTTTCCTTGACTTACTGCGATATCCTACGCTCTTTCCTCTTTTCATTTTTCTTCCTCTAGTCTCTGCAGTCAAAGCATTACTTGATGTCCCACCGGAGCTTTTTTGTCACATTTCCTCACTAAGGATTGCACCGACAACATCATCAAACTTTAAAGTACTACATCCAAAGACAAAGTTACTAATGGCCATAACTAAACCATTCTAACTTTCTGGCAATGAGCACGGAAATAACAGAGCCCTAACTTCATCATCAAAAGTTACCCCTACAGAATTTAACTGACTGGTAATTGTATTAAATTCATTTAAATGATCAGCAATAGATCCACCTTCTGACATCTTCATATTAAATAAACGCTTCATAAGAAATACCTTATTTGAGGCTGAGGGTTTTTCATATAATTTGGCCAATGCTGACACTAAACCCTCTGTTGTCATTTCCTTTGAAATATTAAAGGCTATCGACGCCGCTAAACACAACCGCATTGTTCTAAGTTCCTTTTTGTCGAGAATATCCCACTCTGTGTTTGTCATACCTGTCGGCTTCTTTGTCTTTTTTCTCAATGGTAGGTACAAATCTTTCTGATACAGATAATATTCCATCTGCATCTTCCATAGCTGGTAGTTTTGGTCATTAAATGTTTTGACCCCAAACCTACCATCTTCCGCCATTGCTCCCACTCAAACTAGGAACCCTTCTCTCTTGTGAGTTTATCAGCCAAATAGATCTTCGACTTTGATACCAGTTGTTAGGAAATTATATATTACAATGGAGCACATAAAATATATTGTAGAAATATAAACACAGAAAACACATAAAAAAAGAGAGACACAGATATACATGGTTCACCCAATTTGGGCTACGTCCACAAAGAAATAGCTTGTCCTTCCTTTTATATTATCCATCAAACTGAAGAGATACAACCTACATCAGATCCGCTGTAATTCCCTCTTCGCTCTCACACAATCTCCTCTTTCTTTCTCACTCAGAATACATATCTCCATAGACGCAATACAATTCCCTCATATATATCGAGGGGTTGCCTTCTAGGGCAAAAAACCCTAAATTAAACATAACTTCTACCATCAGATCTTCATCTAATGAACTGCCCAGAATGACTACAAAATTACAACATTTTACAAGGCAATTTTACATCTATTTTTAGCTTTGGGGGTGCTGCCCCCGATCCCTTGCCAGGGGGGGCTCCCAAAGATGCCCCCCTTTGGACCCCCCTTGCAGCGCACATTTTATGGGCAGTGTTTCCAACACATTACGAACTGGGGTCCAATGTGGCGATACCTCTAAATAAATAAGGTAATCAGGCTCCACACCCAACAGATTTTGAAGGAAAATAATGGAGAATGAAGAAAATAGAGGCCTCATTGATAAAAAGGCTTTTGAGGATCAGTTGGAAAGCTTTTGCTCAAGATTTTGTCAATGTTAGGATTTTGCTCAACATTGGAGCAAGGATAGGGAAAGCAAGCAAAGGAAGGACAAGGGAAGGAAAGGAAATAAAGTATCAAGCAAGGAGGAGTATGATCAAGCAGCTTCAGCAGGAATACTTGCAGGTAACATATTGCATGTGTGATTTCCTTGCTGGTTTTGACATGCATGGCTTTACATGTTGGTATATGGTTATCTTGCTATTGGTGGCATAGTTTTGTGGGGTTATGACAGTGGTTGTAAGCCTTTCCTTTCATTTTCCAGATAGCCATGGTGTGATGGGATTGTTTTCCCAGTTTTGAGCTTTGGATTTGTTAGATGGTTTTAGAATCTAGGGTGAAGGTGGTCTCAGGAAAATTCCCAAAGGCCTAGGAATTCCTTGACTAGTTTTGGCGAGATACACGGTAAATGCCGCAATTGGAGTCTCAGTTTAGGGCCTAGTGATCCGGTGTGGATTGCGATAAATATTGAGAGATTGGTGTCTCGATTTAGGGCCTAGTGGTATGGTGTAAATTATGGTAAATCCTGAGAGACATAAAGATGAAAATTCTTCAAGGATAGTGATGGAGTTTGGAGGCATTCCTAGCTCAGTTTGGTTTTGTGATCTCGGTGCTGATTTTGGTGAGATAACGGTTTGGTGAGGGTGGAGGTGGTTTAAGCTCTAGATTCCCTTGATTGTTTTTGGATTGGTTTATCCATGAGATCCTACATTCATGCTTGGAATATGGCACAAGGGTGGCTGGCTGAAAGAAATATTTGGTTCAACCATGTCTATGGTTGGGTGGTACATGGAAGTCCTGAACTTGGTCGACTTTTTCCTATGTTTAATAAAAGTTAAGTTTTCTTGCTTTTATACTTATTATGTGGCCTTAATAGTTGTTATCTCATTGTTATTTACATGGTTTAATGTTGGTTATAAGCATATTTATATGATTGGTTATGGTCATGTTTATTTCATGTATTTTCTTGTAACTGAAAGGATACTAGATGCAAGACCTAATTGATGTCAAAAAAATTAAGGGAAGAGGGTGGTGATCCTTCTTGTCAAGTCTCTTATGAGTTATTAGTCATTTACGTTTTGTCCTGTATTCATTTCCTGTAGGTTTCATTGATGCCAAGTGTTTGAAAGAATGTTATTCCTGGTTGGGGATGGTCAGGCCTAGTCTTGGAATCAGTTTTTGATTTGTAAGTCTTATCATCGTGTAAATTATGGATTCTAAAAGCTACAGGGATTTCTGGGCAGTGACTTGGATTCTGGACTTGAAAAGTGGTACAAATACATGAGTCGCAGGCATAGGTCTCAGGAGAAAAGTCCCCAGATGCATGCATGCCTTACTATGCGAGCGTCCAAAGCCTCCTAGATGCATCCTTGTCCATATCAAGGGAACTTATAGGGGTTTAATGGTCGAAAATTCAGTGGGACCCAGGGGATGGTAAGGGGAATGACTAGGATGCCTTATGGGAGTCTTGCCTATATATATATATATATATATATATATATCTAGAGAGAGAGAGAGAGAGAGAGAGCATTAATTTACTCAAGGACAAGAATAAGGAACTTGTTTCATATTTTAAAAGGATGGCAACTAAGATTGGGACTCTGACTCTTCACACAACCATAGGTAGGCTGCATTATTATCTCTCTTTTAGCCAACCACCCCTAGGCCTGATTCAGAGCCTACTCAAGGATATTCACTAGACAGTATGCACATTACTATGGGGGCCTAGAGCCCACATAGAGCTTGCACCTCATACATGCAGGAGTCCAGGGCACTAGCCCCAACTGTAGTTCTTCCACAACCACCTATTTACCTCCAACACTTGGCCTTGCACAATGATGTTCCTTGTGCTTGTTGAATCCTTTTTTCCTAGTAATTCCTCCCTCTACCTCTCTCTCGCCCTTTCTTTGTGCCTTTCTTCTGGTGCCTTTCTGCGCTCCCTTCATTATGTGCTCCATAGTCTACCTTCTTTTCGCATTATGTTTACCTCTTGTGTGTGATTCTTCTCTCAAGGGCTCTCTCTCCAATTTGTCTGTCTCTCTTGCATAATGCCTTTTTAAATTTTATTCCCATGTTGTGGAATCACCCCCCTCTGTGGAATCCACAACATCACTTCTTTCCATCATTTTCATTGTAACTGTATGGTGGTGCGACATCCTGCCATGCCTACCCATCTCTGCCCACTCTTCCTATTCCCTGGATCTGTCAATCCTCTCCCTTGGTCCAACCAATCAAATTTGTTCATATTTCTTTATATTTGATGATTTATTGCAGGTTCAACTTCTCCAAGAAGTCTCCCCCCTTCACCTCCACAAGCTTTGAATCATTGTCCCACTCAATATAGTCATTATTTTTATTATTAATTTACATCATGTACAAAGCAATTCTTAATCAATATTTACAAAGGGGTGGCAACGGGATTGTTACAAAACCCACCCCTTTAGAGGAACATTGTCCTTGGTATTTTTCTCCTAAACACAAATTTAATATGATCTTTATAATGAAACTTATTTACATTCATGGTTTCTTTCCCAAAAGAATAATGGGTATATTATTACATTAACTCATCCAATTTTTTTGTGGATCTTTGTAGTTCACGGTGCTTCCAATGCACCTAGTCCAACTTTGATGGCTTTCTTTTTCCAGAGTGTTGTCTTCCTCCACGACCAACGTTGTTGTCCATTGCGCTTAGTGCTCCTTGAACAAAAAAATTTGGCTCATTATTTCTTGAGACCTACCCAATGTAACCCATGATCCCAATCATTCATGCCATGACTCTTTTAAAACGAACTCATTTTTCAAATTTTGGCATCCCCTTCTTCACTTCCCACTCCCTCGAGTGATCCATACCTTGGCAAGGATTCCTCATATTGAAAGAGTTTCATAACCAAGGCATTTCCTTGCCTTAAAACATTCATATCAGTCATGGCATGTGTCATGGAATCAATGGACATTATCGGTTCTAGTGTCACCATAATGGTCATGTTCTTGAATTTCTCAGTTCCAATACATTGTTGTACACTCAAATTTGCTTAATGTTGTTATTGTTTGACTTGTAGCTAGGTTCACACACTCATACCGATCATCTCAATGATCTTCCTACATCGCGGGCACATGATTTTTCAAGAGATTCATCATACAAAAAATCCCAAACAACTTAAATCATACCTTTACCAACAAATTTATTCATAAGGTTAGTCTTGCATTCTGATTCTTTTTAGGTCATAACAAAGTCATACTAGTCCACAATTTTAAGTCGTTGCAAATAAATGTTTTAAATTAAACAAAATCATGATTGTAATTAGAAATTCATTAAATGGAATTACTAACACTTATCTTTGATTTTCTCTTTTATTTTTGACCCACACATATTGAGTGAGTTTCCAAGTCTAGCTAGCACCCGATAGTGCTCACATAACTTCTTTCAATTATTTCCTCTTTGTCTCTAACTCACAAGCACTGAATTGGTTGCTAGACTAGGCAAGCACTATTGGCAAATATACTCTACGTGATATTCAGTCTTTGACTCACATTCATTGAATCAATTGCATAAACAAGCAAGCATCTAGTGGTAGATATGCTCTATGTCGTCTTCAACCTTTGACTCGCACACACTGAATCAATTGCCAAACTAGGAAAGCATCCAATGGTGGATATGCTCCACACAATCTTCAACTTTAACTCACGCATTGAATCGATTGACAAACTTGGCAAGCATCCAGTGGTGGATATGCTCCATGCAATATTCAGCTTTGAATCATGCACTAAATTGGTTGCTAAACCTGGCAAGCACCCACTAGTGTATATGCTCCAATAACCCCCCAACCCGCCCTCTTAGTCTCTTCCCTCTGAGTGTGAGCACTACCAACCTTGGTAGCCTTCTATCAACATGAATATTAGTTTATCATCACAAATCCACATCATAAAATCATATATAAACACATTATTGTAGACATATCATAGGCGTGACAATATAATTATATATATTATAACAAGACACAATCATCGCAACTCCCTCATCATCACATCTCCTAGGCCCAAGAAACCCCCAAAATGTGTGGTCTACTTGTATGTATTGCACCTGATAACATATGTTCCTCATCCTTTAAACGAGGATCCAATTTGTTGTCAATATACTTGCTGACATAACCTTCAACATTCCCTTTTCATAGACATGACATAAACATAAGTATCATAATATCATGATAATAAAATCATTAATCAATAAAAAATACCTCTTTCTCAATGGATTCATCACACAACTGGGAATCTCAATGGATAAATCTATCATGTTATCAAATACTTCCATTCATATATGCCTCAAATTCCCTGACAAGAACCTATTGATCATAATGACATATTTATACATTCTGTTAGCGCTTGAAATTTCACCTCAGGCTGAGAAAGGTAAACCTCAAGGCAACATCAAACCATTTAGCCTCGTAGCTAGCCCTACGGGGCAGGAGAAGGCTCTCTCCAGTCTATCTCGGTAAAATCTTCAATGGATGAGATGACCAATATGTTAACACTGATTTTAGGCTAGTAAACTGATCAAAAAGGGCGTTTTTGGATTTTTAGGGTTTTTGGTGGCAATTTGAGGGGATGGCAATTTTGGGTGCGGGGATTGGACACAGTTTCTGCAGGGGGTTCTTTGGGGTGAGGTAGGAGACAGTATTGATGCCTTTGATTGAGGTGGATGATCAGGAATGACAGGTGAGGAGCCAAGGAGAGAAAACAATAACTTTGAATTCCCCTTAGACAGTAGAAAACATTGAAATTAAACAAATTTAAAAGCAGAGCATGGCAAGCATGAATTCTTACTTTAACACTTCATTTGTTTAATGTGCAGAAGTAAAAGAAAGGAAATGATTCACATAACACACTTACAAGAACATTGAGAAACACACCATCAACACATGAGTCCACAAGAATCCCAAAAAGGACTGCAAAACCTTGGTCTTCTTTAGCCAAAAATTGCAGAGATACAGTGAATAATACAATGATAGCTTCTCCCTCAAGAGTCCAACCATGAAAATGAGCAAGAAAGTACATAATATAGATGATCTAACCTCTTTCCCTGCCTCCATGGGTCGAGCTCACTATCCTAGGAGCTGTTTCAACCACTTCTAAACTAAGCACTACAAACTAGGCAGTCAAAACAACTTGCCTCTATAAGCTAGGAAACCAATTCATTCATTTAATATTTACCCTTTTCATGAATGAATATTCTAGAAATGTTACATAAGAGTAAAAGTGTCTAAAAAGTACAATAATTACATCAAAGAAGATCACAATTCATCCCAAGAAGTCAAACTGAGTCAAACTGTGCTTTTCCGAGCTGTATAGTGCATTTTTGGACAAAACTGCCTGACAGGTCGCGCGCCCCTGCCTGACGGGTCGCGCGCCTTTGGAGCCATATTTGGGGCACTTGTAGGTGGCAAAATTGAGCAAAAGTAGGCTTGTTGGAAAGGTCTATGAGTCTACTTTCCAACCCAACTGGAATTTCTGAATTTGGAGTTCATTTTCCCTGTCAAAAATCAAATCTCCCAAGACTGCTTTCTGCAATTCAAAAAAGTGGCAGAAAGTCAATTTTTACTAGTTTTTTGACTTTCTGGAGGCCCAAAACTTCACCAAATCTCAAGTCCATCCATGAGCATATGTAACTTTGCATGAAAAATCTGGAAATGCTGAGTTTTGGTCAAAAGGAGTTGCCCTGATGTAGGGTCATGCAGGGGGTGAGACCCGTTAATGGGAAAAACCTGCAAATTGCCAAAAAATGCCAAAATTCACCCAAAATTCTCAAAATTTCTTGGGATTTGTGCTGTGGCTAGGCTATTTAGTGCCTTGATCCTTAAGTGAAGCCTCAGCCAAGATATGGAGGGGATTGGGCCTCTTTCTCCGTTTCAGTGCCTCGGTCAACCGCCTTTGAAACATTTTCATCTTTGCCTTACACACATGCATTCTTGCCCAGTAATGATTCTTCATATTCCTCAGCAATTTCTTCTCTTGGTTGGCCTTAGCCAACAGACTCTCCAAGTGTGCATTTACCCGGATGAGCATGGACTCTCTCTCAGCAGGCAATAGGTCACCGGGCCTCCTTCTGTTCAAGATTCGGTCTCCTCGAATCCTCCATAGCTCATCAAGGACTTTCTCATCCTCCAACTGTTTGTTGCGCTGCTCCAAGTATGAGATTGTCCATTGTGCTCCCTCTAACCTCCTCTGCAAGGCATCATTTTCAGCTGTGAGATGCTGAATGATCTCCTTTGCCTCTCGCCTAGGTGAACTAGCCTCAAGATCCACAAGCTCAATATCTGGAAATCCTGATGGCCCCTCATGACTCATGGGCTGCTTGCCCTTTCCTGGTACCGGTGCTGGTGAAGAAAGCGAGGCCCCTTCCACCTGATGTGGAGATAACACTCGCTGAGCTGATGATGAAGGCGAGACCCCTTCCACCTGCTGTGGAGATAGTACTCGCCGAGCTACTGCAAATAAGGCCCTTGGGCCTTTCTGATAGGTAACCAGAGGTGAGGAGCTGACATGTCTAGTGACAGGGATGTCCTGCTGTTGGGATGGTCCTCCCTCCTCGTGAACAACCTCAGGATGTGGCGAGGGTGGTGCTGTGAAAAACTCACGAGAGATGAACTCCTCCCATGAGATGCCCTGCTGAGCCAACCGATGCAATACTATAAGTTGAATCAAGCCATAATGGTACAGGCTCCTATACTGCTGTGCCGGTCTCTTCCTTTGCAACATGGGCACCATCCTCTGAATGTTCTGATAGAAGAAAACAGGGATGTTCATCATCCTCACTCGGGTGAAGTGCATCAAGAGGCGAATATGATATGAATATACCTGTGAAAATCTGCCCTCACAGGTAAAATAGTGCATGATGAGCCTCATCATGGGAGCATACTCGCTCCTGAGAAACCTGAATGGAAACACACCTGCCAAATGTCTCATGAATGGTGGCCGGACAAAAGGCTCAAAGTGAACATTATCCAGCACCTTGCGCTTGTTCCACACCTCCCCAACATTAGGTATCCCTGTGGCATGTGAGATCACCTCGAGTGTCAAAGTAAAGTTCACCCCTGCAAGGTTGACATGTCCATCATGTAAGTGCAAAACAAATAGGCGAGCCAACTCTCTATGGTGCTGAATCCGTGAGATCCTCTCACAAAACTCATAGCAAGACATATACTGAAAACATGTGACTCCCATAGGACAAGCCTGTAACTCTGCTAAAGAGGTGGGCTCCTCTCTCTTATGATGTCCACCCTTACCACCTTTATGAGGCCTCCTTTGTACCTCAATTTCTGAAGCTGATGACTGGTCATCACTCTGCTCATAGGTTTCGGTTTCTGACATTGTTTAAGGAGTAGAGTGGACAAAATGTACTGTTGCTTCTGCTTTATAAAATGCTGATTTATATGATGTTTCAAGGGGACAAGGAACATGAGGGAAATGTTAGGGGAGGGACATTTTTACAAGGAAAATGGGAATACATGTATATAACAGGGAATTTAGGGAAAAACAATGCAAACATCACTGCACATGCATCATCAAATTCATGTGTTTACATGGGTATTATGAGGGGTAGGGTTTAGGGCTTGATTTTTTATTTTTTAGGGAAAAGGGGTAGGGTTTATTTTCTTTACAAATTTAGAAGGGAAATTTATATGGACATACAGGGAAAATGAAAAGGGAATGAGGAAAAATGAATACAAGGGAAAAAACCATTGAAACAGCAACAAACCCTAGCATCTTTTTACAAATTTACATACAGCCATATGGAGCGATTTCTCATGCACAATTTGATCATTAAAAACACACTCATGATGTCCTTCACATAACCAGCAACCATTTCCAAGTTTAGAGAACCTACCTCAAACAATTTGATGATTTAGAGCGTGCTTGAGCAAATTTGAAATGGGTTTGAAGGGAGGTTGGCTTGACGGGTCGCGCACCTTGCCCAACGGGTTGCGCGGGCCTGACGGTTCGCGCTCGTTATAAAAATGCACTGCAGGAAACCCTCTGACGGGTCGCGCGCCTGTCAATCGCCCGAATTCGCTTCAACTTTCACTCCTTTCCCTCAATCACTCGCCCAACTCTATTGCAAGTGTCTTGGATGCACAATGAGAGTAAAAGGAGGGAGATTGGGTCTTTATAGGTTTCATTTGAAAAAATTTCATGCTCAAACCCACTTTCTAATGTTTCTCTTTGACACTTTATAAAACTGACCTTTTGGTTTCCTTTATCCTGAAATTTGACTCATTTAGTGCTTTGGCTTGATTCTTTTTGTAGGGAGATCATCGGAGGGATCTTGCCAAGGGGACCAGGGTTGCATACTGTCCACTGAAGTCTTTTGAAATTTCATCACTTTTTACAAACATTTGAAAAATGACCTTGGCTTTAAAAACAGGGTTTTTAAATCCAAGGTGAAAATTAACTGTACCAGATAACAAATTTCGAAGAAACATCTTTACAATCATCCCTCTGGCTTGCTGAACACTTATTGACCTTCAGACACATGACCTTCTAGACATACTTGACCAAAACCCTAGACCTAGGAAATTGACCTCAAGACAAGACAAGACAAGCTTAAAAGAGCTTAATGACTGAAATGACCTGATCCAGCAATGCCAAGAGGGGTATAAACACACCAGCTCCTCCATCAGGGTTATGGCATGCCTAATGGGATGCAAAAATTGACACTGATGTGACACCTACTTATGCAAAATGCAAAGAGTTTTGATCGCTGATGGAGGGCTCAAGACCGACTCTAACATTGGCTCCAATGGGGATGGTAGCTCCTTGGAGGTACCAAGAACCTTAGACCTCTGGGAGAGCAGACCAGTGCTTTATTAACATTGGGCAATGGAGTCAACTTTTACACATGTGACCAAATTTGGATAACTTTATTGACTTTGACATTTGACTAAAATTTAAACTAACTTTGACACAAACCGTCTCACTTTATGCAGAAAATAAACTGACTGAAACGACTTGAAAACTCACACCAACTAATCATCATCTTCAGAATTATAGCCTTCACCGCGGGCCCCAAACTAAAGATGGGAGATCAGTTTCACACTTGCTGCAGAATGAAAGTAAAATGGTAATTACAATGAGAGTGATTAGTGCAGAAAATGCTCAAGCATGATACCTTTTGAGCAACCGGCCATTCACCGACCCACCAAGACATTCATCACCATTCATTTCTTTGAGAAGAAAAGCATTTGGACCATGGTATGCTGCAATTTTATAGGGACCTTTCCACAAGTTTTCGAATTTACCATGTTTCCCTTTATCTTCGTTTCGGGCATCCCATCTCAAAACAACATCATCAATCTGAAAATCATCTGATTTGGCCTTTTTTTCATAGATCTTCTTTATGCGCTCCTGCAACTTAAGGGAATTTTGATGAACTTCCTCTCGTGTTTGCTGTAAATGAATCATTTGACTGATCCGCCGTTGCATAGGATCTTCCTCGCCACCAGCTTCTTGAAACAAATTGGCTACTAGAACACTAAGTGAAGTAGGAAACACTGCATCAACTCCATAAACGAGTTCAAAAGGTGACATACTAATTGACTTATTTTGACTTACCCGATCAGCCCATAATGCATTTACTAACTTTTTGTGCCAGCTCTTCTTATTTATTTCCAACAATTTCTTGATGATGTTCACTAGAGATTTGTTCGAAGATTCAGCCAGCCCATTACCTTGAGGATGGTAGGCAGTCGAATGCCCCAAGCTGATGTTATATTTATAGCAAAAATCAACCATTTTCTTCGATTTGAATGCTGCTGCATTATCTGTAATCAACTTGTTTGGACAGCCGAAACGTGACAAGATATTACTTTCAAGAAAAGAGATAATTACCGAGTCCGTGGCTTGCCAGGTGGGAATGGCTTCTATCCATTTCGTGAAGTAATCTGTGGCGGTCAAGATCCATCGATGCTGCCCGGAAGATGCTGGGTGGATTTCGCCAATAAAATCCAAGTCCCATTGCTGAAATGGTGCGCTGATTTCAACAGGCTTGAGAGGCAACGGCTGTAATTTCTGCTTTCCTTGAAAAATTTGACATTCATGACAACTCTTTACCGCTTTATACACATCAGAAAATAAAGAAGGCCAATAGAAACCAGCTCTCAAAATCTTATTAGCCGTGGTATTCCAAAACAAGTGACCCCCACAGTCACCTTTATGAAAATCTTCCACTGTTGTCTTAGCTTCTTCTTCAACCAAACAGTTCAGCAATATGCCACTAGGATCTTTCCAATAAATTGCTGATTTAATAATGCAAAATTTGGCAGCCTTTAGCTTTAATGTTCTAGCTTTGTTTCTAGGCATCCCAGGGGGTGAAGACAAATTTTGAAGCACATAAACTATATCAGCATACCAAGGAGAAGACACAAAGATATCGGATACCTGTAGAGCTGAATTTTCTTCATCTTCATCGGACAAGGCAGCAATCAAATTGATGTCAAGGACGTGGAGATTCGTTTCAGCCATCAACTTAGCAAGACCTTGACCTTTAATCAACTTGGTAGGCTTAATTTCTACATCATACTCTAATAGTGCAGCAATCCACTTACCCCTTCTTCCTTCCGGTTCCGTTTGCACTAAAACATCCTTAACAGCTGCATTGGGAACATATGCTAAAATATGAGAATTCAATATGTATACCCGGAAATATTTCAAGGCTTTGATCAGCGCCAATGCTTGCTTCTCAATAATATTATAATTCAGCGCTCCATCCCTTATGATACGGCTGAAAAAAGCGATGGGCCTCTCAACCCCATCTCTCTTTTGCATCAACACAGCTGCCAACGTATGCTCAGAAGCAAATGAAAATAAAATAAAATCCTGTGTATAATCTGGGCTGATCAAAGTTGGGGCTGAAGACAAGATTACCTTTATCAAATTAAAAGACTTTACCGCCTCTTCGGTCCATTTGAGCTCGCTGTCCTTCTTGAGCATATTGGTTATCTCTCTAAGATGTTCGGCAAGATTGGGGATAAAGCGACGCAGAAAATTCAATTTGCCATTAAAGGACTGAATTTCTTTCTTGCTTCGGGGCTGCTCTAATTGTTGAATTGCTTCCACTCGTGCAGGATCTATACGTATGCCATCTTTAGAAATGATATGGCCCAGCAGCTTGCCTTCGCTCATAGCAAAAAGACTCTTCTTCGGATTCAATGAGATTCCATACTTTCTGCACTTTTGAAACACCTTAGTCAAATGAAACAAATGCTCTTCATCTGATTTAGAAAACATGGTCAGATCATCAAGATAAACAACCAAAAATACATCCTTCTCATTTGCAAAGGCCATGTCCATTTCCCGCTGAAATGTGGCACCAGCGTTCTTCAATCCGAATGGCATCTTGGCATAATGAAATGTACCCCATGGAGTAGTAAATGCTGTCTTGTCACGGTCATCTTCATGCACCAAAATCTGATTATATCCGGAATAACCATCAAGCAATGACATCCTTGATTCCCCCACTACCCGCTGCAATATATGATCCATTTTGGGCAGCGGATAATTATCCTTTAATGACACCTTGTTCAGATTTCTGAAGTCAATACACAAGCGAATTTCACCGGTCTTCTTTCTCACGGGCACCAAGTTGGAAATCCAATCAGAAAATCGGATTGGCACTATGATTCCAGACTTATATAACCTATTGACTTCCTTCTCGATCAATGGCAGCAACTTAGGATTAATTCTTCTCAATTTTTGTCAGAAAGGCTTTTGATTTGGCTTTATGGGAATGGTATGCTGAATGATACTTGTGTCATAAGTTTTCAAATCTGAGTAGTCCCATGCAAAAACATTAGAAAACGAAGACAATAATCTGATATACTCATTCTTTACCTTTGGCGGCAATGCTTTTGAGAGCTTCACCATCTTTGGATTTTCGGCTGTCCCAAGATTCACATCTTCAACTCCTTCGTCCGTTGGCCTCAAAGTTGGCTTGCGGGCCACATCATCTTGATCGAACAATTCTTCTAAAGGAATTAATCCTTTAGGAATGTAATTGTCCTTGAGCTGCAAAACATCCATATGATTTACTCCTTCAGCTTCCGTGTCTATTGAAATGTCTTCGAATTTACCCTCAATTTGCAGAAAATCTTTGATTTCTTCATCATCTTGGAAAACTTGCCAACACCTTTGATTATCTGGAACCGTAGGATGATGCTTCACATATATCTCAAACTTATTGTTGGAATTCATGGGTATTTTTAGATTACTTGCTGCCTTAGCTAATGCATCCGCAACACCATTTTGAATCCGGGGCACACAAGTCAAAGTATGTTCTGAAAACCGCTTTAAGATATCTAGGACATCATTCCGATATGCTCGCATACGAGGATGTTTGGCCTGAAATTCACCTTTTACTTGCTTGATAACCAACTCGGAGTCGCCATATACCGCTATCTTCTTTGCTTTCAACTTCCGAAGGATTTTCAGACCAGCAATAAGGGCCTCGTATTCCGCCTCATTATTTGAACAATCAAATGCCAATTTATAAGAACACACCCGTACCTTGCTTGGGGCTTGGTTTTGAACTGAAAATGGACTTCGAATCCACACACCTATACCAACACCATCGCTGCCCACTGCGCCATCAAAATCCATGGTCCAAAGACCATCCTCATCATCTTCTACGTGCTGAAAATCTGATGCTGATGCATTTTCTGTTTGCTGCCCATTTGTATCAGCAATTGGCCGTATGACAGCAGACCTTTCTTCACTTTCCTTTCTCAAAACTTCTCTGAAATTTTCTGAAATGTCTGGTATATCTTCTACTTGAACTAACTGACTATCTACCTCATTGAAATTATCCGCAAACAAAACAAAAGATTCTAAATCTGTTTGTACATAATTTACAGGATGATTGACTGGCTTTTCCTTACTAGTGATCATGTATTTCATCTTTTGTTCCCGATATAACTTCCTCATTTGACCGAAAACTGGAGTTGTGGCATATGAAAAATCAAGTTGAAGTGTACCTTTGAGCTTGGCTCCCCATGATCTCGAAAGCAACATGCCGAACCGCAGAGGGATATCCGCCACTACCACATCCATCAAAACATTCTTCGCTGGAATTTGATCAATACTCACCACCAAGTCTTTGATCAAACCAATACATTTCACGCGGCTGGAATCAAACGAATACAAATCATGATACTTCCTTGTGATGTCAAGTCCCAGCTTCTCCATAATCGCTTTCGGCATCAGATTATGTGAAGCTCCCAAGTCAAACATGGCATTGTGCAACACATACTCATGCAATCGTAAACTGATATAGAATGGAGGAACATCACTTTTAGGAGACTCACCATTTAAAGCTGGCCCAAAAATCAACTCCAGCTGATCATCTTGTACATTCACCGTGTCTAGCATTGGATCAAAATTCAACATCTTGGAGAGCTGGCCTCGGTAGGTGCTATTCTTCATGATTTCTGTCAAAGGAATGGGCACTTTCAACTTTGCAATCTCATTTTCCAAACTGAAAACTGAAACCTTCTCACCTTCTTTAGCCGGATTATCTCTTTTTTCAGCTTTATCTTTTGGTGCATTTGATGGCTGATCCGTCTTAGCTGCTGGTGATGATTGACTTGTTAAAGGACCAACTATGTCTTTCCCTTTTGCGTGTGGGGGAACCGAATCATTCTTCGTTGAAGTATCTTTTCTTTTCTGAATGGGATTTATAGGAATAGCTCGGTTTCTCAATTGCCTTTGCTGGCCTTGCTGGGCTGATAAAGCATGCAAATACCCTCTTTGATACTCTTCGGATTCTTCTTCAAGTATTGCATCATTTGACAAAATATAATGCTCGTCTTGGGGAATGATGGAATTACTCACCAACTCATCTTCTTCTGTAATATAAGTGGGCATATCATCAGGAGTGAAGAAGTGATTTTCCTCTCCAACATTATCACCTTCATCCTCTGATTCTTGGCTAACAAAATTCTGCTAGAAAGGAGGTTTCATTTGCTGCTAAACTGCTGCCTCTTGTGCCTTTGTTTCACGCTGCTTGATCCTATATTGTTGCTGTTGTTGACCTCTGAAATTTGGATTACGGATCTGCGGTTCCGGCTTGACAATCTGAACATTTTCAAATGCTCTCTTAAGCTGCTCAACCTCACGAAGAAGCTGATTTGAGGTGGATGCTTTTTCCTTAATTGTGACTCGTTTTTCAGCCTTCATTCTTGCCCTTTTGTCATTTAAGTTTGCCTCAACGCTGACAGCAATCTTCTACATATCCTCCAAGGTAGGAGGATCTCTATCTCTCAATGAATAGGCCATCTCCGGATCAAAACCATCCGGGAACTTAAGAAGTGCTGATTTTCTTGACGGTCTCAAGTCATCGGGAATAGCATTGTAAACTGTATTGAATCTGATTATGTAATCTTGTATTGACTCACTCGGATTACGCTTGAGGTTGTTGTATTCGGCATTAATCTGAAGCGGATCCTTTCTGATTTCCCATCGATCTAAAAACTGATTCTGAAGTGCTTCCAAAGTGGCAATGCTATTCGCTGTCAACCCTCTGAACCATTTTCTAACTTCTCCTGCAAATGTTTGCACGAACAACCGCATGGTAACATCTTCTTCATCTAACTCATATAGATCGAAGAAAGTGGTCATTTTGTCGATATGTTGCTGAGAAGTAATACTTTGTGGAGTGCCATCAAACATAGGAATTTTACTTTGATAATCAGCTGGCATATCATGAAGATTTGCAGGCAAAGCAAGTGGGGCAAACCGAGCAGCCATTGCTCTAGGAGGGGGAGTAGGACGAGTATGAGGAGAAGTAGCTGTGATAGCAGGGACTATAATAAGCGGAGGTGTAGTTTGTGGAGTTGGGGGAGTCGGAGGGGTAGGAGAAGTAGGAGGGGTATGGGGTGTAGGAGGAGAACCGACTGTAGACTCGGGATATGTGATTATAGGCGAAACTGAAACATAAGGGGGATAAGATTCTTCGTGAGCCGTGATAGTGGATCCAATGTGATCAGAGATATTCTCAACAAAATCAGCAAGGGTAGTAGCTTGAACACGTGACTGGAGATGTCTCAAGATAAAATTTTCAACCAATTTGTTATGTTTCTCAAATTCAATAGCAGCTGCAAAATCAGGGTCAAGGACTAGAGAATCGAGCGCACTTTCAGACTTGGCTTTAAACAGAGACAACTCAAAGCTTTCATCAAAATCTAAATCTTCAAGATAATCAAAAATAGCTGGGCATGAATAAGATCTAGAAATGGGTCTAGGATCTGTAGCCAGCTTCTTTTTCTCAAAAAACTAGGAAAGAAAAACCATTCAGCCTGTGAAAACTCTCAACCTATCATCAACGGCTCAGAGTTAACAAATATACTGGGATAAAGTGTCAATGAAGCGCTACGTTCACAAGCTCACGGAGATTGACTGAAGCAGCGTTTATCTACTAACGCCGATGTAAAACAAGAGCGTTTTCGAAGGCTACCTGGCGTAACTTCAGGCTCCATCTAAGACTTATGAAATAACACGTCAATGAGCAAACGATTAGTTGTTTTCCCCAGTATGGTCACCCGTATGTTAGTGCTTGAAATTTCACCTCAGGCTAAGAAAGGTAAACCTCAAGGCAACATCAAACCATTTAGCCTCGTAGCTAGCCCTATGGGGCAGGAGAAGGCTCTCTCCGGTCTATCTTGGTAAAATCTTCAATGGATGAGATGACCAATATGTTAACACTGATTTTAGGCTAGTAAACTGATCAAAAAGGGTGTTTTGGGATTTTTAGGGTTTTTGGTGGCAATTTGAGGGGATGGCAATTTTGGGTGCGGGGATTGGACACAGTTTCTGCAGGGGGTTCTTTGGGGCGAGGTAGGAGATAGTATTGATGCCTTTGATTGAGGTGGATGATTAGGAATGACAGGTGAGGAGCCAAGGAGAGCAAACAATAACTTTGAATTCCCCTTAGACAGTAGAAAACATTGAAATTAAACAAATTTAAAAGCAAAACATGGCAAGCATGAATTCTTACTTTAACACTTCATTTGTTTAATGTGCAGAAGTAAAAGAAAGGAAATGATTCACATAACACACTTACAAGAACATTGAGAAACACACCATCAACACATGAGTCCACAAGAATCCCAAAAAGGACTGCAAAACCCTGGTCTTCCTTAGCCAAAAATTGCAGAGATACAATGAATAATACAATGATAGCTTCTCCCTCAAGAGTCCAACCATGAAAATGAGCAAGAAAGTACATAATATAAATGATCTAACCTCTTTCCCTGCCTCCATGGGTCGAGCTCACTATCCTAGGAGCTGTTTCAACCACTTCTAAACTAAGCACTACAAACTAGGCAGTCAAAACAACTTGCCTCTATAAGCTAGGAAACCAATTCATTCATTTAATATTTACCCTTTTCATGAATGAATCTTCTAGAAATGTTACATAAGAGTAAAAGTGTCTAAAAAGTACAATAATTACATCAAAGAAGATCACAATTCATCCCAAGAAGTCAAACTGAGTCAAACTGTGCTTTTCCGAGCTGTACAGTGCATTTTTGGACAAAACTGCCTGACAGGTCGCGCGCCATTGGAGCCATATTTGGGGCACTTTCAGGTGGCCAAATTGAGCAAAAGTAGGCTTGTTGGAAAGGGATGTGAGTCTACTTTCCAACCCAACTGGAATTTCTGAATTTGGAGTTCATTTGCCCTGTCAAAAATCAAATCTCCCAAGACTGCTTTCTGCAATTCAAAAAAGTGGCAGAAAGTCAATTTTTACTAGTTTTTTGACTTTCTGGAGGCCCAAAACTTCACCAAATCTCAAGTCCATTCATGAGCATATGTAACTTTGCATGAAAAATCTGGAAATGCTGAGTTTTGGTCAAAAGGAGTTTCCCTGATGTAGGGTCGCGCGGGGGGTGAGACCCGTTAATGGGAAAAACCTGCAAATTGCCAAAAAATGCCAAAATTCACCCAAAATTCTCAAAATTTCTTGGGATTTGTGCTGTGGCTAGGCTATTTAGTGCCTTGATCCTTGAGTGAAGCCTCAGCCAAGATACGGAGGGGATTGGGCCTCTTTCTCCGTTTCAATGCCTCGGTCAACCGCCTTTGAAACATTTTCATCTTTGCCTTGCACACATGCATTCTTGCCCAGTAATGATTCTTCATATTCCTCAGCAATTTCTTCTCTTGGTTGGCCTTAGCCAACAGCCTCTCCAAGTGTGCATTTACCCGGATGAGCATGGACTCTCTCTCAGCAGGCAATAGGTCACCGGGCCTCCTTCTGTTCAAGATTCGGTCTCCTCGAATCCTCCATAGCTCATCAAGGACTTTCTCATCCTCCAACTGTTTGTTGCGCTGCTCCAGGTATGAGATTGTCCATTGTGCTCCCTCTAACTTCCTCTGCAAGGCATCATTTTCAGCTATGAGATGCTGAATGATCTCCTTTGCCTCTCGCCTAGGAGAACTGGCCTCAAGATCCACAAGCTCAATATCTGGAAATCCTGATGGCCCCTCATGACTCATGGGCTGCTTGACCTTTCCTGGTACCTGTGTTGGTGAAGAAAGCGAGGCCCCTTCCACCTGATGTGGAGATAACACTCGTTGAGCTGATGATGAAGGCGAGACCCCTTCCACTTGTTGTGGAGATAGTACTCGCCGAGCTGCTGCAAATAAGGCCCTTGGGCCTTTCTGATAGGTAACCAGAGGTGAGGAGCTGACATGTCTAGTGACAGGGATGTCCTACTGCTGGGATGGTCCTCCCTCCTCGCGAACAACCTCAGGATGTGGCGAGGGTGGTGCTGTGAAAAACTCACGAGAGATGAACTCCTCCCATGAGATGCCCTGCTGAGCCAACTGATGCAATACTATAAGCTGAATCAAGCCATAATGGTACAGGCTCCTATACTGCTGTGCCGGGCTCTTCCTCTGCAACATGGGCACCATCCTCTGAATGTTCTGATAGAAGAAAATAGGGATGTTCATCATCCTCACTCGGGTGAAGTGCATCAAGAGGCGAATATGATATGAATATACCTGTGAAAATCTGCCCTCACAGGTAAAATAGTGCATGATGAGCCTCATCATGGGAGCATACTCGCTCTTGAGAAACCTGAATGGAAACACACCTGCCAAATGTCTCATGAATGGTGGCCGGACAAAAGGCTCAAAGTGAACATTATCCAGCACCTTGCGCTTGTTCCACACCTCCCCAACATTAGGTATCCCTGTGGCATGTGAGATCACCTCGGGTGTCAAAGTAAAATTCACCCCTGCAAAGTTGACATGTCCATCATGTAAGTGTAAAACAAATAGGTGAGCCAACTCTTTGTGGTGCTGAATCCGTGAGATCCTCTCACAAAACTCATAGCAAGACATATACTGAAAACATGTGACTGCCATAGGACAAGCCTGTAACTCTGCTAAAGAGGTGGGCTCCTCTCTCTTATGATGTCCACCCTTACCACCCTTATGAGGCCTCCTCTGTACCTCAATCTCTGAAGCTGATGACTGGTCATCACTCTGCTCATAGGTTTCGGTTTCTGACATTGTTTAAGGAGCAGAGTGGACAAAATGTACTGCTGCTTCTGCTTTATAAAATGCTGATTTATATGCTGTTTCAAGGGGACAAGGAACATGAGGGAAATGTTAGGGGAGGGACATTTTTACAAGGAAAATGGGAATACATGTATATAACAGGGAATTTAACAGGGAATTTAGGGAAAAACAATGCAAACATCACTGCACATGCATCATCAAATTCATGTGTTTACATGGGTATTATGAGGGGTAGGGTTTAGGGCTTGATTTTTTATTTTTTAGGGAAAAGGGGTAGGGTTTATTTTCTTTACAAATTTAGAAGGGAAATTTATATGGACATACAGGGAAAATGAAAAGGGAATGAGGAAAAATGAATACAAGGGAAAAAACCATTGAAACAGCAACAAACCCTAGCATCTTTTTACAAATTTACATATAGCCATATGGAGCGATTTCTCATGCACAATTTGATCATTAAAAACACACTCATGATGTCCTTCACATAACCAGCAACCATTTCCAAGTTTAGAGAACCTACCTCAAACAATTTGATGATTTAGAGCGTGCTTGAGCAAATTTGAAATGGGTTTGAAGGGAGGTTGGCTTGACGGGTCGCGCACCTCGCCGAACGGGTCGCGCGGGCCTGACGGGTCGCGCCCGTTATAAAAATGCACTGCAGGAAACCCTCTGACGGGTCGCGCGCCTAGCCTGACGGGTCGCGCGCCTGTCAATCGCCCGAATTCGCTTCAACTTTCACTCCTTTCCCTCAATCGCTCGCCCAACTCTATTGCAAGTGTCTTGGATGCACAATGAGAGTAAAAGGAGGGAGATTGGGTATTTACAGGTTTCATTTGAAAAAATTTCATGCTCAAACCCACTTTCTAATGTTTCTCTTTGACACTTTATAAAACTGACTTTTTGGTTTCCTTTATCCTGAAATTTGACTCATTTAGTGCTTTGGCTTGATTCTTTTTGCAGGGAGATCATCGGAGGGATCTTGCCAAGGGGACCAGGGTTGCATACTGTCCACTAAAGTCTTTTGAAATTTCATCACTTTTTACAAACATTTGAAAAATGACCTTGGCTTTAAAAACAGGGTTTTTAAATCCAAGGTAAAAATTAACTGTACCAGATAACAAATTTCGAAGAAACATCTTTACAATCATCCCTCTGGCTTGCTGAACACTTATTGACCTTCAGACACATGACCTTGTAGACATACTTGACCAAAACCCTAGACCTAGGAAATTGACCTCAAGACAAGACAAGACAAGCTTAAAAGAGCGTAATGACTGAAATGACCTGATCCAGCAATGCCAAGAGGGGTATAAACACACCAGCTCCTCCATCAGGGTTATGGCATGCCTAATGGGATGCAAAAATTGACACTGATGTGACACCTACTTATGCAAAATGCAAAGAGTTTTGATCGCTGATGGAGGGCTCAAGACCGACTCTAACACATTCATTTAATCATCAACATGTCAATAATTATAACACATATTCACAAAGGTAAAATAAAATTAAGGTTAAGAAGCCCTCCTGTATTTATGCAAAACATGCATAAAATCGAAACAACAATTTCCAATTCGGCCAAAGGAATTCTTTTACCCAAAATCCTTCCTTTCACCTTTTCACCTTGTTGTTATTATCAATGCTTTTAGCTATTATTTATGTTGTCTATAATACTCAACAATCCTTATCTTATCACCATCCTACGCATTAGTCTATTATTTCAATGTGAGTTTCCTAAAGGCGTTCTTCCTTGCATTCAATTCAACATGTTCTCATCCATGCCAAGCACCTACTGCCCATTTCCATCCTTTTTCATTTTTCACTCATGATATTTTCAGTCCATGGAAATACCATTACTATAGAAATCCCAACAGTGACCCATCTTTTTCACTACCCAAAGGTGTCCTAGGTCACCTGAAACCGTCAAATGACCTTACTGGTTTACTTATCATGGAAATTACAATTTCTATTTCCCTGCCATAGCATGAGTCGTAATATTTTTAAAGAAAATTTGATTGTCTTGTTGCTATGATGGTTCTCAACCAAAGACTTATTTCACCAACCACATATTCATCCCTTCATTGCATCATAATATGGGAAATACACTTGTATATACATATGTGCCAACCATGTAATCTCCGGGGTCTATAAAACTTTCCTTTGTGCCATTCTCATGATTGTCATATAATATTCCATTTTATTCTCATGGACCCAACCAACCCTCGTAACTTTCATATTCTTATTTCCTTCCTTCAACTTCCCTCTATTCATATATAGGGTTTCATCTGGGTCTTATGCTTCTCATTGGGTTCCCCTTAGCTCCTTCCCAAACCCAATACCCACCAAGACCAAACACAAAGGCAAGAATAAAAGAGACGAAGGACAAAAAAACTTATTATAGCAACACAAAATCATAAGCAAGGTTTCATGGCCATGCTCACACTCAACAGTTAAACCAACAAAATAAAATATGAATCAAACAAAAAATATGAAAAACATATAAACATTCAATAAACCATAATCAAGTTAATCCCCATGAGTCTTGGCGTTCATTGTGTCATTGCCACCATATATAAATATACACATATATAAAATCATAAGGAGTTCTTTCCAAGGCTTTTATGTAAACTTAAAATTTCAACACCCCTCAAAATAACTCACGGAGGGGACGTTTCCATGTGTGTGTGTATATATATAATCTGAAAAAGAGCGTCGTCGATGGGATAAAAATTTTAGTCATTCCACTCTACCCAACAATGAGCTTCTTGAGAAGGGATTATAACAACAACCTCCTTTTAGCGCCAAATTCAAACATAAGCCTTCAATGTCTAGAGACTATGAGTATACTATGTAAGGAAATACAATTAAATGAAGCATTGGAGATCCAGCATTTGATGGGCCAATGAGCCATTTAGCCAAGCATTAGGACATATGCCTTATTTGTTCAAGAATGTGAAAATATGAAAGCACTTGTAGAAGGAAAAATTTTACATTCCCACATGATCCAATGTGGATTTGGGGCAAAATATTTCAAGGAAACCTTGTTTTCAACATGTATGCAAAGTGCCAAATAATGGAGGATGTGCATCAAGTGTTTGATGAAATGCCTCAATAAGATTTGGTCTCATTGAGTGGCCTGATCGCAAGCTATGCACAAATGGATTTCTTGTGGAGACCTTGAGAAGTGTACGGGAGATGCAACACGGTTCACAACCAAACCAACTTACTTTTGGTAGTGTTCTTAGGGCATGTAGTAGCTTAGTATCCATTACCATAGAGGAGCATCTGCTTGTGCTAAGGTATGATACATTTACACAAAAATAGCTCCCGCACTCTCTCAGTTCTGTGATGGATGAAAGACTAGAAGAGTTGGAGCAAGAAATCTTCCAGATCTTTATTAAAAATATAAATGAGAAGTCTTCCATATTTTGGATCGGGGATTCAAACTTGGTGGAAATATTGGAGAAGTGGATCAAGAACAGGTTGGGCTTCCCTATAAATACTCATAACCTAATTTTTGAATGGAATATGCTTTAGGATTTGACCCAAATGAAATACTACTGCATATCAAGGAACTCTACCATAATCGTGAACCTAAGGCTAAGAGGTGGAGCTCTAGGACCTAAAAAATCTGGTGGATCTACCTCCTACAAGGATGCAGCACAAGGAAAGGCTTCCAGCCTAGAAGATCAACCTCAATACAACCTATGACCATACATTATAGAACAAATGAAACAAGTGCCCGTAATGGAGGTAAATCTTCAAAAGGTAAACTAACTTTTTTCTACTCTCCAATCTAAGACTAAGATTTGTGGGTCTAATGGATTCTAGCCTAAATCAAATGATTTACACCAGTGGGCCTTTTCATCCTATACCCCCGACTGTGATATTTATTTATACTCCAAGGGTTTTTTTTAATTCAATTTGATACACAGGAAGACCTGGAGAAAGTATTGAATGATAGGATTTATTTTTGGAGAAGAACTGGCCTCTTCATTACCCATTGTTTCATAGATTTTGATGTCACAAAAATTGTGGTCCCAATAATGTTTGTATGGGTGTGGTTACCAAATATTCCCCTCCCTTTCTGGCACCACAAGGTCCTAGAGGGAATTGGAAACACCTTGGGAAATTTAAAAAATATGTATCTTGAAAGAATAAAGAAAGGTCTATTTACCTTCCCTAGAACATGCGTAGAAATAGACCTCAACAAAGGTCTACTTGATCACATTCAATTGAAAGACAAAAATGTTCAGAATGACATTCAGATGTTGAATATTCTACCAAATAAGACACTTTTTGAACACATGTCCACAGGAAAAAAGACCCCAAAAAAGAAAAGTTGTAGACCCACAAATCAAAAGGATGGCAACCTTCTGATCCCCACCATGTAGAAGAAGGAGAAGGGTAAGAATCAATGAAAAAACCTCCTAACAAACTAAAATTAGATGCACAAGTCCATAATGGAACTATTTCCTGTACCTAGAATGACATAAAATCTCAAGAGATCTAGGAATTAGAACAACAAAAACATGAGGAACATACATAAAATGGGACGGAGGGTACAAAGAGAGGTCATATTTCTAAGAGCTCAGACTCATATAAAGAATCCCCCTTGAATACAACAGGAAGAGAACTAGTAATGGTTCAAGCTGATCCAAACTCAAGGGGGTGGCAGAAAGTGTAGAAAAAGAAAGGTAAGTAAGAAAAGTTAAGTGATTATTATCAAAGTTAAGGGGGATGGTTCCAAAAAAATGAGGCACACACTAAAAATGGGACGGGGGGTACAAAGAGAGCTCATATTTGTAAGAGCTCAAAATCAGACAAACAATCCCCCTTGAAGACAATAGGAAGTGATCTGGTAATGGTTCTAGTTGATCCAAACTCAGGGGTGGAAAAAAGTGCAAAAAAATTAAGGCAAAAAGAAAAGTTAAGTAATTATTATTATCAAATTTAGCGTTGTATGTTCACATATAAATTTCTCTGTTGTTGTCTTTAGTTCATTAGCTGAGAGGCTTATCTTATGGAATCCTTTTAGCATTTGCAAAATGTAATTTTGTTCCTTGTTTCAAGATGAATAAAATTATGGGTTTTTTCCCCTTTGGAACACACATGCACACACACACACGATAATTCACACACACACACACACACACACACACACACACACACACACACAATCCTTAAATACAAGGCAATTTTTTCATCAACATGGTGTTCAGTCTTGTCTATTTCTTTTTCTCTATGATAATTCACACACACACACACACACACACACACAATCCTTAAATACAAGGCAATTTTTTCATCAACATGGTGTTCAGTCTTGTCTATTTCTTTTTCTCTATGATAATTCTTCTATTCTCTACCTTGCAATTCTTGACCTTAGCCTTCAAACTCTTGAAGGTTCCAATATAAATGCCTTTTTCTTCTTGTTGCAACTGGGTCTTCTTATGTAGTTTCACACATCCACTTAGATGTTAGTTGAAATAGAATAAACAATTCAACTGTTACCTTTCCATGTTAATATCAAGCATGTTGTCTGTAGTTATCCATACATCTCCAATTTTTTATCAGCCACGTCTCTCAAAACTCAAAAATTACATGCACATGTACATCAATAGGTTTTCAATCATGCCGTCACAAAATTTAGAATTCAGTCTTCTTAGTAAGACCAACATAATTAATTGGAAATCAACCTCTTTAACAAGGTTAGCAACAACAATTAAGTTCAACCTCTTTACCAAGGCCAACAAAGGTAATTAAATTTAGCCTCTTTTTCAACACCAGTAGCCATGACATATACAATCTAAAAGGGCCAGTTAGAAAATAATCTGACACATTAATATCTGTCACCTTTTAATTTTTTTCACACTTATAATATTATCATGTATATACACGCGATACAGTTTGCAATCATCACACAACCAACACTCACAGTGCTATAACTAACACCCACTTAAAATCATCAGAAAACACATTACTTTGTAATAAAGTCACAAAATATTATGCCTCCAATCTAGTAACGATATTTACCACATATACATATAGACCATGGGATTCTCACACCCCAATCAACATATATAAACACCTAACATTCAACATAATCAAGAAATTCTATGTCAATATAAGCAATACAAGGATTTCCCCAAATTCCTCATATCATATGCACATCCACATGTACATTTCATTCCAAGTATGTAAAAGTGTACCGTTTAGCCAACAATATTGGTGCACCATAGGTAATCAAACACATAACCATACAAGCAATACTTTAACTATTAGGGAATGAAAATCATCTAAGGTCACAAACACAATACAACTATCATACTTTGTAACATGTTCTAACACCTTATTGCATTGTGTTAGAGCCCCTAACTCATCTCCAAAGGTCCAATGTCAAACCTTCTGCTCTGACATTACTCTGCAACAAACCTTAACACATTACACTACAATGTTAGAGACCCCAATATTTATCTCCATAGGTCCAAGTATTGAATTCATCTATTTGCAACTTCCATGAATCTAAAAACTAATGTCATCATTGTGGAAACTTATTTAAAGATTTTCGATGATACAAATTTATCCTCAATCCAACTTAAGAATCAAAAGTAATAGCCATTTGAAACTTGGCCCTTTTAAACCCTACCATTTCAGCATGGCTTCCACGTGGCACCCATGTGGTAATCCCACCTTTCCTAGGTGATCCACATCACCTTGTTAATTCCAAGAGTATGCCCACGCGACATTGGCCATTTCTCCTCTTCAATGGGCCCCACCGTTCTAGGCCCTTAATCAAGATTCATGCTATTAGTTATTCGTGTTCTCGACCCCACGATAGGGAACACTCAACAAAAAAATCCCAAAACTCCAAATACCAAATGTCCATAGTTATTCGGGTCTGAGCCCAGATTCGAGCCTTTAAATCAACTACAAAACCATTAATCCACTAAGCCTCGAACCAACTATTCAAGAATTCGGGCTCTCAGTAGGGATGCACTGAACTTACATCCCAAGGCCCCAAACACTAAATTATCTCAAGTCATTTGG